>MJUU01061288.1:34876-80271 GCA_002080025.1 Modiolus philippinarum
TTTGATCCCTAAATCCAAAAATGTAGGAGGGGTTTGCGTCACATGCCACATGTGTCTAATCCACATCTTTTGGTCTTTGTTTAAATTGACATCATGGGGCCTCTTGTTTGCACCAAGACCAATACCAAAAATCCGAAAGCTTATTGCGCATCTACAGACTATATGCAACAATTCTATAACAAAATTAAATCCCTAAATCCATAAATGTAGGAGGAGTTTGTGTCACATGCCACATGTGTAAAAATTGACATCATGGGGCCTCTTGTTTGCACCAAGACCAATATCGAAAATCCGAAAGTTTATTGCGCATCTGCACACTATATGCAACAATTCTACAACAAAATTAAATCCCTAAATCCAAAAATGTAGGAGGAGTTTGAGTCACAAGAAAAGTGTGACGGACGGACGGACGGACAGACGGACGGACGGACGGACGGACGGACGGACAGACGGAGGGTATTACATTATCCCCGAACTTTCTTCGAAAGTGCGGGGATAATGAAGAGAAACACTATATTGAACGGTTTATAAAAGTATCTGAAACCCATAAACACCAATCAGACTGATAGTAACACTATGTTTCTGAAATATTTCGGTATTTAGTTATTTTAGCAAACAGGTATTGTGAAAGGTAGATCCAGATTTTAGTGCCGAACTGACAGCCACTATAACTTTACTCTGGACTTTTCACTGGCGGTGCCACACAAGGAGTAGCTGCAAAAACCGTAGCTCTTATGGTCCTTGTGCTGATTTTGATCATTGCGGACAATGGTCCGCCAATTCAGAAAAATATAAAAAGACCTATACAGCTACGGTTACGTAGAAACGCAAGGAGCAGATCACGTTTATCACTTCTAAAGCACCTCATTATACCCCGTTCATTTTTGTTACAATTTATTTTGTATTTGTCATTATGTTTGTATTTGTGTTACATCTGAATTGTCTTGTTTTAAACATTTCATTGCAGATTTTTCCATTTATTGTATTTTTTCGTCGGTATAAGGAACTTAAATCACGACTGACATGCACATACATCACTGGTGCTCAATGCCATCTAATATGGAAACACAAAAGCCCCAAAAAGTGTAGTACCGCAAAAAAACATACAAAAATATGCAAAACATCATGCCAAAGGAACAAACTAAGAAAAGAATTGGACAACAGGCTTGATACACCTAAGTTTGAAATTCTGATATATTTGAAATGGTTAAATTAAAAATCAAATAACCAGTTTCAATCTAGTTCCAAAATGCTTTTTACTGTGGTGACGGTACCCTCCATCAGCAGTGAGACCCACTAGATGGTAGTAACACAGCATGTAATATAGTATATGATGCTCGTTTCAACAACTTCTCATTAGATGTGCATGATGCCAAGATTATAAATAATTGGAAACCAAAACATCCATAAGGTTATTGTGTAGTGTAAATTAATATCAGAAGAACCGACATATGATTAAAAAAGAATGAACAAAGTACAGGATTATGTGATGGAGTCTGTGAGTCTCATCACGCAACCCCTAAAATTCACTATAAAAATACAATTCGAAAACGTTTCCTGCAAACATGACGTAGGCTATGAGGATTGTGACATTCAAATATTTGCTTGAAACTTCACATATATATACTCGGCAAAAAAGTTTAGAAACACAGTTTCAGCAGTTATGTGCTGCTGCTTATGAGGAATTAATTTCCGAAATGGCCATACAGCTCATTAAAATTATTGCATTTGGAGTAAACATATGTGTTATGGTCTCATGTTCATTTACTCCATATCCTTTCGTAAAATATTTAATACAGGAGTTTGTCTTTTATTGCAGTGTGGAGTTGGTAAAACAATTCCCCGTGGTAGAGATGTATGCTCTTTATTTTCTTAGCTATGGTATACTTGTACATGAGATAATATCTCATGTGTACACTTTGTTTAAATTAATGTAAATTCTAAAACCTAAGTATTAACTCCCTCCATCTTTAGTCCTTAGCAATATTTGATATTACTGATATTCGGATTTCGTTTGGTTTTATGCATTTTAAACATCTTTTTGAAATTATGGATTTCCTTTGTTTGGGTTCTAGTGCTGCTGATGAGGAATTAATTTCCGAAATGGCCATACAGCTTATTAAAATTATTGCAGTTGCAGTAAACATATGTGTTATGGTCTCATGTTCATTTACTCCATATCCTTTCGTAAAATATTATATATATTAACAAATATACTTAAATGCTGATAAATTTCGATCTCAGATAAAAATTACATATATTTGCTTTAATTCGAGTCTAAAAGTTTCTTCGTTTTATCAATTAGGGACCGACCATTTAACCTGAAAGGGGGGGGGGGGTCATGGTTTTTTTTCTGGACAGAAATTTTTTTTTATTTTTTGCACGCCAATCAACAAAATATTTTTTTTCAAAATTAACATTATTTTTTGGGGGCAGAAGGCCTCATTCAGAAATTTTTTTTTCATCATTTTGGCAGCCAAAATATTTTTTTCACATAAAATCAGATCCAAAATATTTTTTTAGAAAAAAAACCATAGCCCCCCCCCCCTTTTCAAGTTAAATGGTGGTCAGGCCCTTTGGATGTACAATTCAAATTATAGTCCGAAAATTAACATAGACTTTGGTCCCATAGGCGATTTTCATCTTTTGCAAAAAAAGCACAAGAACCAAATCATGGTCACTGTTACATAACCAGTTCTGGTAATCAAAAACGTTTTGCTCCCCTTCTTTGCATTAAAATAAAAGATCTTGCATTTCTTGTATACCCCCCTTTTTCAATGTTTTCCTTTTGGCTCGAGTTTGCACAGTATTAATGCAATATTCAAAATTTATTGACAAATGTAACATGTAATACTTATGAGTAGTCGAATGCAAATCCAGCTCGGAATTGTAAAATTAAATCTATGAATTGAGATTTTGTAACCTTAAATTAATAGACGCTTTTATATAATTATTGCTAAACAAAAAGGTATATTCACAAAGAGTGGTAGTCCTTGGTGTCGAAAGAAACAGTTTATGGGAATCTGAAACAGGAATAAATAGAATTCAATGTGTCAGAAAATAATATAAATTGCTCTAAAACAGAAAACCGGTTCTTTGAGCTCAGTATTAAACTTCGCCAGTTAGTACTCCTAAAGCCCCAATCACACTGTCACGTTTTGGCCGCTACGTTTCGCTACGTTTTAAAATGCCACGTATCATGTCATTTTTTGTCATAATTTTATGGTCTGTACGTTTCGCTACGTATATACTACGTTTTTCTACGTACTGTTACGTTTCACCACGTTTTATTGGAAATTCAAAGCCTACGTTCTGCTACGCTTCACTAGGCGTTGCTACGTATGTACTACGTTTTACTACGATTTACTACGTATTACTACTGTTTAATACGTTTCGACTACGGTTTAGTACGTTTCGACTACGTTCCGTTACGTTTGATGTACGTTTTGATACGTTTATGTTACGTATTAGTACGTTGTACTACGTATTAATAAAGATCTGTGAAAAAAATTCAAGAATTTGCAAAGAGTCCACACTGATTATTCATCGTGTAAATGGAAACTTACACAAAGGTATATTTAATCATTTTGTTCTATTGTACGAATGACTGTATAAAATTTTAATTGATTTTCGAATACCTGTTAAATATAATGATCTATAATGTTGACTTACTCTGTTAATTTGTAAACTTATCTTCAGCTCATAAAAAATGTCTCAAAATTAAGTAAAAATTCCGAAATACTTGGAAATATAATTTGTCGATCTGTAGTAGAACGTAGCGATGCGTATTTAAACGTAACAGAACGTATTAAAGCGTACTGAAACCTTGTAATACGTAGAATGAAACGTGACTAAGCGTAGAAAAACGTACAGAAACGTAACAGATACGTATCGAAACGTAGCAAGTACGTAGCGAAACGTATAGAATCTTTTTACCTACGTTTTGCTACGTAAGAGCTACGTTTCTACCACGTTTTTCTACGTTTCCCTACATTTGTGCTACGTTTCCGTACGTTTGTGCTACGTTTTAATTTTTGGCTACGTTTGTATTGTGCAGAACAATACAAACGTAGCTGGCTACGTTTCTATACACGTATTGCTACGTTTGGTCTACGTTTTGCTACGGTTTGCTACGTATATTGCCGTTTTGCTACGTTTTGAAAACGTAGAGAAACGTAGGGGTTAAAACGTGACAGTGTGACTGGGGCTTTAACAGGAAGCAATCTTTTGAATGTCGAAAGTAAATAATGTTACATTTTTGTCTGAAATGTTGAAAATGTACCCATATGTCAACAATAAACCGTTAAGTTAGACTCTTCACGCATACTATAAACACTATTGGTCAAGTGCGAATCGACGAGATCATTATTGTAGTCAAGCAATATATGCGATTGTTGAAAAAAAAATTATAACTATAATAAACATTATTGATTTTATTACAATATTAATTTCTTTATCGGGATCGCATCTATTGTTTAGACTATAATAATAATCCCATCGATTCTCTCTTCGCCGATAGTAGTAAAGATCAGCAGTACATTAATGAAATGTAATGTAAAATGTCATAAAAATATGTCTCATTAGTTTGTACATTAAATATGTTATTACTTCATTCAAAGTTTGCCATCTTAATTACAATAGGGATCCGTTACAAAGTCAAAAGTTGGTATAGCTCTACCACTTTCAATATTTGGGGTATTTGCCCTAGCTGCTGGATTCTTAGTCCTGTTCCTGCCAGATACAACAAAAACAACGCTGCCAGAGACGGTCAATGATGCCAAATCTTTGACGAAAAGGTATCTTTGTCACTAATTGAATAATCAAAATTGATGAACTTAACGTAACTAAGGACGTTTGGGCCATGCCTTTCGCTGTTTAAATGAATTGAAGAGTATTTGTCATAAAAATATAGTTTAAACATCAAGAGTCTGCAAAATAAACGATAAATTGGCAGAATAGTAAAAGAATCTCGTCACGTGTCACCAAGAATTAACGATAAATTGAAAACGCAATTCCCACAAAAATTAACGCCAGAGGGTTTAACGTTCAAATCATTGTTTGACAGGTCACATATTTTGACACAAAATGCGATTTTCTTGCACAAGTATAAATGTGCCCGAAAGTTACAAAAGAAATCCCTATTCGAAGATTATTCTCTTCAAAATAGAGGTGATATGCCGTTTTTTTTTATTTAATTGTGACGTCATATATATTTTTTCGTAAAACTGTGAGTTCGGGGAGCTCTCCATGTACCCGGTAGTTTAACAATGGATGAGAATGCATGTATAGGGTAATACAAAGTCTCTGTTGTTATGCTGAAGTGGCATAGAATGACGCAATTTCTCTGACATCTAGATTTTTGCCGAAAGTCATTGTACCTTATGTTGAAATATCTGGTGCAGCGTATTACCATTGGAATTCAAAGCATTTTAGCTATTATCCAAAGACAAAAGAAATATTTATATATAAATGATAGATGTTTTGCTTCCTAAAGTTATGGCTTGTCTGATTTCATATTTTTATGTTTTCATATAATTCGCTTTATATATTAGGAACTCTCTAATATTGTTGTTTCTTTGTTAAATATGTTAGACTAAGGATATTAGTCCCTTTAAAGCTACTAGGTAGTACATTTTGTATTTCAAACATAATGTGAAAGTCTTGTCTAAGACAGCAATACGTGCACTGCCATTATATTAGACTTTATTAAGTGTGTGATGTTAAAATAAATAGAATTCGGTTTTATGGTTAATGACTTACTATAAGTTGTTTTCTTAGATAGGTTAAAAACAATACTCAGTCTAACAGTATATCAATATGGACATCTTTATTATTTTATACATGTACATGTATATCTCACAGGTGCTTGAGGACAGGACTCTGTATTGGGCCCGTCCTAAAGCACCTGTGGTATGTCTATTACTGCAAAAATTATTGACAAGATATTCTTTTTATAGGAATGGTAATGACATACAAAATAATGATCATGAGTTAGAAGAGCTGGCGGAGTATGCTGATATGGCTAAACAATGATTGTCTGGAGTTGTTATCAAGAACAAAAGAGTGCTTCACGACATTGTGCTTGATAAGATACAGTTGTTTTTCATCTAAAAACATCAATGTTCACATGATATATTGTTTAAATCGGGTTTGGAGGTCTTGAAAATAGGTCCTTACTTCTACAAACACATATTTCAATGTCCACAGATGTTTTTCCATAATAAAATGTTAGCTGTTGGTGTATTATGTGATGACTCTTAATGTAAATATTGTCAAATTTTGAACAATTTTTTTAAAAAAAAACGTGTTATGTTGATAGTGTCACATTTGCATTGTGTAAAGTAAACATCGTGTACCGAAACCACAGAGATCGACCTAGTGGAATAAATATGTATGCCTCCTAAAACAAACTATTTCTTAAATTTAAATTTTTCCTTCATTACAATACCTAAATTTTAATTGACGAAAAGCAATTAACCTTAGGCACTACAAATGAATTAAATATGAATCACCCTTCTCTCAACAGGGTTCACTAATAAGTAATTCCTTCTATTATTTTTTTGTAAAGAAATAGAACCTTTTTCCGATGAAACACGGCTCAAAAATCCCGTATTATACATATACACGGGCATGCTATATCCAGCGTATTCGACCATAAGACGAGCAGAAAATAATCAATTTTTATAGCGTTGCAAAATTAGAATATATCATTGAATGTTACTAATGATATCACTGATGTTTATATAAAAAAAATGTAAACAGAAGTCTGCCTAAGACGAGCAGAAAATAATCATTTGTAAGTTTAAATTTTCAATTTTTATAGCGTTGTAAGAAAAAATTCGAACAATTCATTGAATTTTACTAATGATATCACTGATGTATATGTGAAAAATGTAAAAAGAAGTCTGCCTTATAATGGCCATTGAAGTACATTTGTATGTCTGCTTCAGCATTCAGAATTTCAGAAGATTGACCAGAAATCGGAAATTTGTGTTTGCAATTAAACAGATAAATCTTGAAAAACTAACAGTTCCGTCCATGACAGCCTGCTCGGGACACTTAAAATCCAAACTTTATGACAAACGTGATAATTTTGACTTTCCAGTTTTGAACTTTCCATTTTGTAGAAGTAATATACCAACATCTCCAGCATATGGAGTCTTCATTTCACAGCTCATTCGTTAGAGTCGTGCATGTAATGTGTACGTTAATTTCATAAACAGAGCCGATCAGTGGCGGATTTAGGGGGCCCGGGTGTGTTATGAGAAGATACAGACCTCACTATTTAGATATGTTAAAAAAAACTTAAAAGACATAGATGCTCTTCTAAAATCTGTATCAGTGCTCATTATCTAATGATAGAAAAGGGAAGATACCTAAATAGAAACCAAATAGAAAAGAAAGATACTGTAAATTGAAAATGAAGAACACTTTCTTTTGCATTGCAATCACTGTAAGGAAACAAGAAGGGCCATTCTTGAAAAAATAAATACTTTACTCCCAAATCTTATGAAACAAACAGAAGTAACAAATCTTTTTTGTACTATATATTGAATAGCAGCCGAGTCTGAAAGTTGTTCGAAACTTAGTGCTACATTTATTTTTAAATGTTTTGAGATAAAATGTTTATCAACTGGTATATATTACTATTATCACAAATTATTAAATTGACATTAAGCGTCAATAATATTAATATAAGTATTGTACATGAATTACATTTGTACATCATTTCTCTTCATTGTTGTTTTGATCACTGTGCCTTCAATGTACTGTTCCATGAGTTTGTTCCAATAAATTGTATTTGTATGTTCTGTTTCTGTCGTTTTCGTCGTATACGTTCTCTGTCTGTATGTGATCCTTTTTGCCTTTTATTCTGGATTTATCGGATCTGTTTCGGTTTTCATTTTGGAATTAACTTGACGATAGGCCATTTTCATATTTAAATATCCTATCCCGACTGTGACACCGTTTTTACTTATAATGTTTTCAACAAAGGGAATTAACCTACTTACCCGACAGACTTAATTACTGATCATTACTGATTCCATTGTAGCAAGGTGAGGGAGTAAACTTCGAATACGAATAAATCTATCAAGATGAGAGTAGGGGTAGTATCTTGATTATCTTTAGATAAACTATTTTAAGGTATCAGTTGGGTACTTACCGCAGTGAAAATCATACCAGTTTCCTAGGAAAATGTCTACTGACCTTCCTTTCCTTATTGAGACAGAAAACCAGGTTGTTGGTTGTTAACGAGTTATATCCCTTTACAAAATATGCTAAAATGGCAGTCATCCCATAAATATGGAAATCGTCTATAAATTGTTACTTGTCTTGTATTTTCCTCCAGCGCTAGAGCACTGCACATACGGTAAATTATACATTTATTTCCGTCAAAAGTTAAAAAAAAATTAAAACTCAGATTTAGAACCCGCATCCTTAAAACTGAGAAATGGCTATATCTACATAATCTAAACGCCAAGCATGTTCGGAAAACTAATGTGTAACGAAAAAATGTTAGTGCATATAAAAATTTTTAACAAAGTTAAATATAAAAGGCCTAGCTGCAGAATTGTGGTTGATCTAGATTACTTTTAATATTATAATTATTTTTAAGGGAGTACGAGCCTCAGATTTTCAGAAGCATTCGATATCCTCCGGTTTTATCCATTCAAACAGTGTTAAATTTTTTTGCACATGGATCATATTTTCTTGGTCATAGGTCACTTTAAAATGTATAAAATAGACAGTGTATAAAATCTTATCAACTTCCAATTACATTTTCATATATTTAAATGCATATAAACATCTTATGCAAATTAAAGGAAAACTGTAGAGAGAACTGTTTCCCGCCAAAATTTTGATGTCTTATATCTCAAAAATTCCTTCATGGATTTCCAAATTTTTTGCTCAAGTTGTTCCATTAGCAGTGCTCTTCAAAGCAAAAGGTCAGAATTTTAATTCTAATTACAAAATTTCTGACACTCGTACTCCCTTAAGTAAAAACAGCGCAACAATTTAATTAGTCATTGGACTAAAAACCGATAAGACTAAAAAAAAATATGTCTTTACAGAGTTAAATTTTAAAAAAACAAAAGTGCGTAAAATGTAGCTGGTGACGTCTATATATATATGTTAAAATTCTGACAATGCAAGATTATATTTGCAACGTCAAGCGAGTAGCAAAAGAAATCCAATTTTACACCCAAGTTTGTCCAATTTTTTAGAAAAATAGTCGATTGGATGTTAGTAATTATCTACCTGTTAGTATTTTAGTTGTAGTGTCAAAAATTTTAGAAAGGTCTGTATATTCTCAGTTTGAGAAATATCTTGTTGATAAAAATTTATTATATAACTTACAGTCTGGTTTTAGATCATCTTATTAAACTGATACATGCCTTATACATTTAGTAGATCATATTAGGAATGAAACATCAAAGAGGTTGTATACAGGAATGATTATGTTAGATCTACAGAAGGCATTTGACACTGTTGATCATAATATCTTATGTCAAAAACTCAAAACAATGGGTGTCAATTGTACTAAATGGTTTGAGTCATATTTATGTAATAGACAACAAAAAGTTAATATTAACGGAACAGAGTCAGACTTGAAATATATAACATGTGAGTACCACATGGAAGTATTTTGGGCCCATTATCATTTTTCTGTTATGTCAATGATATGACTATTAGTATAAGTAAAGACTGCAAAATTTTATTATATGCAGATGATAGTACCATCTTATTTTCACATAAGAACCCAGAAGTTATATCTCAAAAACTCGGTATGGAACTACAATCTTGTAGTAAATGGTTAATTGATAATAAACTTTCTCTACATTTGGGGAAAACAGAAGCAATTCTGTTTGGGTCTAAACGTAAACTTTCAAAAGTACGTAACTTTAATGTTACTTGTAATAGTCATACAATTTCTTCGCAAAATTGTATGAAATATTTAGGTTAAAACATTGATAATTCTCTATCTGGAGAAAAAAAATTAAAGATAATATTATTCAAAAAGTGACCTCAAGATTATAGTTCCTATACAGACAGGCAAAATGTCTATCAGAAACATCTAGGAAGACACTAGTAACAACATTAATTCAATGTCACTTTGATTATGCCCGTTCTGCTTGGTATGCTGGTCTTAATAAAAAATATAAAGAAAAAATATAAGTTTTACAGAATAAATGTGTTAAATTTATAAAAAAAAACAGTGGGTATAGATCTAGAATTGATAATAATGTGTTAAAAATTATTGGATATGTTAATGTAGAAAATCGTGTTAAGCAATTAAGACTAAATCATATACATAATAATATATTATAATAATTGTCCAAGTTATATGCATCAAAACTTTACTAAGGTTCGACATGTACATAATCATGTCACTAGAAAAAGCGAGTATAACTTCTGGGTTCCACCAGTTAAGAGTCAAAATAAAAACACTTTTTACTATAATGGTATACTTGATTGGAATTCTTTACCTAATTACACAAAGAGTATTAAAAATCTAGATAGTTTTAAAACCAGTGTAAAACAATATTTAATGGAGAACTCTGGCTGTGCTTCGTCTCGTCAGTACTTATACTATTGATAAATATATTATATATTTTATATAATATTTATTAGATTTTTATTCTGTTTAGGGTATCAGGTATGTGTCTTTTTCTACTATTGAAACTATAAGAGGTTTTCATTTTGGGACCTCATTGGAAACAATCTTACGGGCTTTTATGGGTTATCCCAGATAAAATGTCAACTCTGTATTGTTATAGTGACAAATGCCTATACTTTTTATGTTTTATGCGTAAAACTGTATCTGTACATGCGTATTGTGATGTATATTGTTGATATTTTATTGAATAAATTATTATTATTATTATTATAAGCTAACGTTCCGAAAGACTGACCACAGAGAAAGAAACATTGTTGATAATTGATTGACAGTGTTGTATGCAGAACAATTCACTGACCGCACTGCTTTGAGAAGATTTTACATTTTGATTGGATAGTTTTATTAATTTTTATATTGCTATGCAGCTAATCAAATGTACAAATCTTCTCACGGTGGTGCTGTCAATCAAGTATTCTACAAACATCGCCATTAATTGATAATCTGTAAAATTGCTTCTCCGCAGGCAGTCTTTTTGAACATCGGCTTGGGGTGTAAAAGTACATCTCTTACAAATGAAAGTTTTGCCACTCGCTTGACCGTTGCAATAACTAGTGCAATATACTCTAATTTAGATTTGATATTCAATTTGATCTATATAAATGAAGGTCATAACACATGTTTCTAGATAGGCTGTCAGTCTGCTGGTGATTTGGAAGAGCATCTTCCTTGCTAGTACAGTCCATAATTAGTTGTAATAGATTTCTATTAGCCTTTAGCATTTCGTATATGTCAGTTTGTTCAGGATCAAAAGTTTCTTTAATTTTTGAAATGTACTTTTGACGTATAGAGTCTTATTTACCACATTTCAAACCAAAATGTTCTAGGGCTTCGTTTCTCTCAGCGCAACTACTTGATTCAAGCTTATTATTACCTCAGGTTTTATCTACTCTTCCTATAAAGTCCTTTCCTCGCATATCATCCATTGTCAGCTGACGTTTCGGGATTTTATTTTCAGATGAGCCTTCATTTCCAGCTATACTCATGAAAAGCTTAGGAGTTTTGTCTAGGGTATTCTGCATTGGTAAGATAGTCCTACTACTTGCATTTTTATAAATTTCTGGATCTCTTTTTAGGCTAATTAAGGCAAGTATATGCTTCAAATGTATTGTAGAAAAAAAGTCTCCATGATATTTTATCAGGAACTTTTAGTTAGGTCAGGTAGAAAGAGTAGGAATTTTTTCAATTTCGGAACTCTCTTGACTTATCAACTTCAGTACCCTAATGTTGTGGGCTGTCAAGTAAAAAGGAGCCGGTAAAAATTCCTGAAATTTAGATATGATATTATTCAAAGAACAAGTTTGGTATAGACCATGATTTTTTTTTAATCCTTGAAAACGTTAACATGTAACCCTATGGGAAAAGTGAAAAAAATAATTGTGGTCTCGGACCATTTGTTTCGCAAATATCTGCACATGCGCATGGATAGGTAAAAACATAAAAGTTACTTCAATCATTGGGCGGTAAAATTTGAACTTGAATAGTCAAGTGTGGTAACACTGCAGTGTGTTGTAAATATATATTATGGGAGGAACACGGTGTCTTCACAATTTGTTTACAATTTGTTTGCACATGCGTGACTGTACCAGATAGGGTTAGTCAGTTAAGAATCAATCATTTTTTTTAATATTTTTTATGGTTTAGCGCCTGAATATATGTATGAAAATTTTAATACGCAAGGGGTGCCACAAATTTAAATTTTATCATACATTATAAAATATATTCAAAAATACCTTTATATATCAGGCAATCACTGATTGGAATAAGTTGCCATTTCTATAAAAAATATTACAAATAGAGTGCAATTTAAAAAAGAAGTAAAATTATTTTTACAAGTAGAGGCAAAAAGAAGAGAAGAAAATGAATATGTATATTTTTAAACAACTACAAGTTATTTTATTTATTTTTATAAGGGTAAATTATTTTAGTGCTTTCAAATAGTGTTTTAGTAATTTGTATGTGCTTATATGACAAATGAGTAGACTTTTAGGTATTTTTTTGTAACTATTAACAAGGACCCAATTGGAAATAAGTCTTTTTTTTTTTACTTTTATGGGTTATCTTACAATATGTATACTTTTAAAAATATTCATTGCTTTGCATTGTTTTATATATTTATATATTATTTTATTACAAAAACAGGAAAACAGCAAACACCTACCATGGCCAGGAATTACAATCACAAGCCACAATCTACAAGCAAACTGCACCAGAAAAACAATAATGAAAACAAGAGACAAACATAAATAACGATAGGAACTCGGGATAGCCGGACTTGGTACCGGCACTAGCAAAAGCCAGTGGTAGGGTTAAACCGGTTTATGGGTACCCTAACCTCCCCTTTCTCTATCCCGTTTCCCTATAGTATCATAAACATACGAATGAAACCCAATACATGTAGACTACTAACTCAATGACCACTATCTTGGAACAGAAAAAGCATAAGACAAAACGTAATTTTGAAAGAAGGGTCAAAGAGTGCTCGCCGCTAAACTGCCGGCTAGCTCAAGGAATCTAGTTTGCTGGTAAAACACTGGTGTCAACAGAAGCTAAAAACTGGGGATTGTCAATAGTAAGGATATCGTCAATATACATGCTATTATCATTGAAAATAGGAATAAGTTTATCACTATTTGGTACAATTCTATTTTGAAGTTTTTTCATGAATTCCCGTTCGTAACAGAATAGAAAAAGATCTGCAATGAGAGGTGCATAATTAGTACCCATGGGGATTCCAATGACCTGATGATAAACAATGGTGCCGAAACGAACATAAATGTTGTCTAGCAAGAGATTCAGTGCCTTAATCATATCATCACATGTCCAGGAGCAATAATTGTTGTAGGAGATATTGGAGAAGAATCCTTGCTTTTTGTTGCAGCAAATAAACTGAAGACCCGAAAATTAAAAAGACCATTTAATAAGTTCACCCAATTTAGATTTAATCAAATTATGCGGAAGGGTTGTATAAAGTGTAGAAAAATCATAACTGTCAATAGATGAAACTGGTCTATCTATAGATTGCAATTTATCTATAACTTCAATAGAATTTTTTACACTCCAAAAGTAATTTACACCAGAGTTTTGATGTGTTTTTTCACAATAGTTTTTGACTAAATCCTTTATACAAGTGAGTGCACTGGTTACATTGATGGACAAATTTGTAGTAGAACAATTACTTGAAGCCGAAATGAAACGATGTTTGTAGGGATTTTTGTGAAGTTTAGGAATCCAGTACATAGTAGGTAGGGTGTTATCTTTAGGTGGAACTTTGAGTGTTTCTGTATCATTGTAATGTTGTGTGGTGAGCGTTTTCTCGTCATAATTTGTACGTTCAAAAGTGCTAGACTTTGCCAATTCGTTTTTTTTTTGGACATCGATATAGTATTGTTTTCAGATGATGGCAACGTTGTTTGAAGCTTTGTCGACAGGTGCAAACACATATTTCGCACCAATTTCTTTCAGTTTAGACTTAATTCTGTTAACAGACAGGTTAGGCGGTGACTCATAATAATTTTCTTTATAGAAATTAATTTTGTTGGTGACTTTACTAATGATTTTATCTTTAAACATATTAAGAGTTTGTTTGTCTGCACTTTCTCGTTTGCACCATTTTATACAATAGTTGGTTACCGAGTCTTTAATAATGTCGAAACAAGCTTGCCAGTTTATTTTCGAAGGTGGGCGATATTTAGGCCCTTTTCTAAAGAATTGTCTAACTTCTTTGTCTACAATAATGCTCAAGTCCCCCGTTAATATATGCCCACAAGGGTCATAGCGATAAGGCGAAGTGAAACAGTCACAGCTGCTAGGGTAGTTCTTCTCGAAATTGGCATCACAGGTAATAGAAGAGTAATTGAAAAAAATACTTCTAGTAGGTTTTTTGTAAGTAAAGGAGATGACAGGCATATCCTGATTATCAAAATAAACTGGAACAAGTTTTTGAACACCCGGGTCCCGAAAAATGCCTGCAATATCAATCAAATCGATACCCTTATTAATATATTTAATTTTCAAAAATTGTTTTTTGTGTTCATTCGGTTTGTCGATTCTAGGATAAAGTCGATGGAAGCAAAAAGCGTCGATAATTTTAGAACATTCGTAGAGCGGACTATTAACAACCATTGTATCACATTCTAAAGAGATTTTATAAAGATGTGTGACAGGTATAGAACAAAGTTTAGTGAACAAACCATGCCGCCCATTGTTTTTGAAAACAGTTTATGGATCTTTAACATTGATGAGGTTCTTACGTTTGCTTTTTATATTATAATTAACTCTTCGGCCATGTGACCTACGATGTCGTAACTTCGGAGAAGAAATACCCATGATGTCAATTGAAGCATGCTGAGAAATGTTACCCTGACCCATGATGTTGTCATTTAACCCTAATGGGTAAGCTGTCTGAAGTTTTTTTGATCCACGACAGTTCACATTCCCTTGTAGATCTTATGAATTGTCTCTTAGATTGACCGACAAGTTCTAAAGGCTGAACTTTAATGTATTTTCTGTCGTGCTTATAAATATTGCAGTGCTGATAATGTATACATGATTTGTTTGTATGCACTTGCCTGAATAAATATTATTATTATTATTGTTATTATTATTATTATTATTATTATTATTACAAGAGTGACATCAGGTGCCCCGGAAGGGTAAGCATGTCCTGCTCTGTGCACAGCACCCGTCACACTGTCAGTGGGTCAATCCAGGGTAAAGTCGAAACCGGTAATGTCAAATCAGGGAAGACGCGAATCTAGCTGAAAATGTCAGTTTTTATTTGTGACACTGACATTTCATATATATCTATGATGTCGTGGTGACGGCTATAGAATTTCTGAAGGGACGAAAGTAACAAAGGCTGAACGTATCCCTGACTTAGCAGTTTTTGTGACAGTGCTTTTGCTTTTTCCAAATAATACTTGAGCCTTCTGTTGAAAGGCAATGACAGTCGTCAAGTTAGTAATATCTAACCCCAAGCTAAGACAAACTTCTGCAACTATTATAACTACTCTAATTATGATTTATACCATAGTTTCTTCTCTTATAAATGAAGTCAGGAGTAGACACTGCTTTTTAAACGGATAAGCAGGCCATGTTAGGGTATGTTGGTGAGCAACCCCAAAAACAGTTCTTAAAAAACAGGCTTAAATTCAACCTTTCGTATGTTTACTTCGTCTAATCTTCCCACAATGCATTATAAAACACAAATCAATTGTAACAGATGCACTTCTCAACCGTTTTACCGTAGCGCACTTTCAATACATTGTTTATCACTTGCCAAGATTTATACGGAAGCGCATACTTATAACAGGGCCGAAACGTCCAAGTCCGAAATTACACCGAAATTTTATATGGCCGAAGTGTTTTAGGGCCGAAACGTCTCGAAATAAAAAAAAATACTAATTTTCAAGAAATTTTTTTTATCGAATTGATCATTATTCTGTCCAGAAAAAAACCATACACCCCCCCCCCTTTTTTTCAAGTTAAATGCGTCAAGTTAGGGAAATACACAATTCACAAAAATGCGGAAACTATGGATCACACAATTTCTTCTAATCGAGTCTCTAGGCCCTATGTATAATTCAAAATGCATAGACTATCTTGGACTTCACATCGTCATGACGATCATGGCGAAATTGGCCACTTCACATCGTCATAACACATGAGCATGAGTAAGAATTTAATAAATGACACACAGTATATATACCTTAAACTTTTCTCTGTGTCTTCTTACAATGTAGGTCAAAACACATGAGCATGAGTAAGAATTTAGTAAATGACACACAGTATATATACCTTAAACTTTTCTCTGTGTCTTCTTACAATGTAGGTCAAGGGGATCTAGAAACGATGTGGTCGTTCATTACTTTACTGTGTGGGGATCTAGAAATCAATCTTCCCGCGAAATCTATTGGGGTGATTGCAACTTTTTGGAAATCTACAATATCAATATTTTTTTTTTATTTATACACGTGTGCGTCCCATAAAAACATTTAAAAAAGGCATGATAATTTTGAGAATACTACCTGTAATTAACAAAAAATTGATTCGACTGTGTTGCATTTCGTTTCCACGTGTAAGGAAAATTAAGGAAAATATGTACCATTCTTTTTCTATGTTAAAATTTGAGGTCCACGACAGGGATTTTCTGCAACGCCAAAGTACTTTTTTATTATTATGTATATTTAATTAACCTACTTCATTAGTACTGTGAAAGAATAACAGGATAATTAGACTGATTAATTTAATTAGTGTTGATTGGGGCATTATTTAGGACATTTGTCGTTTGTAAAGCAATTAGTCAGCACAAGGATTTGTATATACAAATCCTTGGTCAGCATTGACATCAACATATTTATTTTTTATAAGACCGTATTTATTAATGCCACTAATTATCTCCTTTGTATAATTGTCCATTTTATAAATTGTGGCCCAAAGATTTTTCTGCTAACACTGAAATCCCCCTCCCAAAATTGGTGTAACATTTTGAAAATTTTGTATGTTACTGTTTTTAGAGCTAATTTCCTGTTGAACAAAAGTTGGGTTACCTTACTTGCTTTGTTTGCTCAGGCGTTAAAACTAAGATTGATGGTAGCCATACAATAGATAGGCAGAGACTTTATTGTTTACAGTATTCTTAGATTTGAATAAGCAAATTTCCATGTGTAACATGACCCTGAATAGATCTCACCAAGTAATTCACATGCACATAATAAAATACAAATTATGCATGTATATATAAATACATTTAAGATGGAAAATTGAAAAAAAAAATGTCTTTTTTAGTTTATGAATAAATTGGTGCTTTTATGGGAACTTTTATACATATATCTTCAAAAGAATGCATTTTTTGGTTCAGTCTACAAAAACTTCAACTTCTTGCTACACTTAAAGCTTGTTTTTTTTTTATTTGAGAGTCAATTTTTTTTAATTCTTGTATGTTTTTGGCATGTTGGGAGTTCCAAAATGTAAGGTTTTTAAGACTAAATTTGGATCTCTAAGGGATCTATATGACATTGTTCTAAAATTTGGCATTTTGAAAAGTTGAAATTTATAGTCTCCAAAATCACAATTGCATACTGTCAGTTTCCCTAATAGAATAAGTCGGTCTTTTTTGACAAAATAACTTAGCAAACCAGTACAGATCTTGTAATCTTATTTCGAAACAACAGTGTGTCAAAGTCTTTGTTTTACATTTTAACAGAAAGTTGTATTAATTAAATGATTGATTATAGGTAAACTGTGTTTTGAGTTTGTGTATTCAAGATCATGCAACATACATAACCTTAAATAGATATTGTCCAATCAGATCTTAGAATACTATAAACAAGTAAAGATTCCGCCTATCTATTGTATGGAAACCATCAATCTTAGTTTTAACGCCTGAGAAAAACAAAGCAAGCAAGGTAACCAAACTTTTGTTCAACATGCTCCAGGAAATTAGCTATAACAATACCATGGAATATTTTTACAATACTTCTTGTTTTGTTGAAATTAAAAATAAATAATTAGTTTTATAGTAAAATTTGTGAATTGTTATAACAATCCTTATCTTCACATCAAAAGTAACTCATCATCAGATATACTGATCGCTCATAGGTATGTCCAAAAAGAAACAAAATATAATGTTGACGAAGCCGACGAATTCATCACAAATAACTCAGATGGAAACAAATAGGATGTAGTTGTCTACCACATAGGAGGAAACGAAATTAAAATTCAGTAATGATATTGTTATTTCAAAGCTTAGAAATCTTGTGGAGAAGAAATTTGGTGATGTTAATATTGTTTTGTCACTGGGATTGCCTAGAAAAAATAGTAACATGAACCTCAGAATAATGGAACTTAACATGGAAATCAGAAAATTGTTTTGTAATAATAAAGCGACAACACTAAGTGATAACAGTAACTTGTTGTTTAGAGGTCAACCAGTGAATGGAATTCTCAATGGAGAAAAACACCTAAAAAGAACAGGAACAAACATACTGTCGTGGAACATCAAAAATGAGCTACACCAACTGTCCAATCTTTTCAATTGAACTTAGAACAAAAAAAAGTTAAGAATTCGAACATATGTATTTGGTATCTAAACTGTAGAGATAGATCTTACAGTTATCTTTTCATTTTTCATTTATTTTATCTTTCTTTTTATTTTTGATTTTATGAATTTAACGATTGAAGGTACTTAACTTGATGATAATAATTATTTAGATGAAACGTTTTTAGTACACATACAATATTTGATAAATAATTTTTTTTTAAAAGTAGTATTTTAAATAACTATACTATAAAAGGAATTGTTATAAAATTTAGTGTTTGAAAAACAGTCATATCGTCATATTCAAAATAATAAAACATGATCCAAATACAAACACATGTATAAATGTATATACATATCGTACTCTTTATGTTGCAATAACCTATGTAGATTTTCAATCTTTACATAGTATTATGAAACATAAGTTTAAAAGTAGGAAGTTGGAATATTAATGGTTTATATAGTCAGATTTTTAATAAATCTTTATAAAAGAAATTCAGTCGTTTATTAAAAACTAAAATAAGTGAATCCACGAAGTTGGATTTCCAAGGGTTTCTTTCAGTTCATATTAAAAGACCAACAGAGGATAAATACCCTACTTCAGGGGAATCATTATACTAATTAAAAATAACATCAAAAAGGGAGTTTTTATAAGTAATAAATCAAGTGAGATCCAGTGGTTAAAGTTATCTAAGGATTTTTTTCGGATTTGGAGAAGATGTTTATATTTGTTTTACATATATTGCCCCTGCCCAATCTAGCTATGTAGTAAGACATGACCATTCACATTTCAGACATCTTGGAGAAGGGTATTCTTTACTTCAAGAACAAGGGCAAAATTCTAATCTTAGGGGATATGAATGCCCGAACTGGTGAATGCAAAAGTGGTTATGATAGCAATGACAAATTTATACCAGTTCCATATGATATAATAAATAATTCTTGTGAGCACAACAGAAAAAGCGCAGATAAAGTGTGTTGTTCAAGAGGTAACGATCTGATTGAATTGTGCACAGGTGTGAATATGAAAATATTAAATGGAGGATCCCATGGGGACTCGTATGGTAAATTTACTTGTGTTCAATATAATGGTAACAGTGTTGTTGACTACGGAATCTTTGATGATACTTTAGTATCAAATGTACTTTACTTCCAGGTACATGATCCCGTACTTATCAGACCATGCTCTTATCACGGTACACCTAGCAGCATCATATTATGAACAAAATGTTCTTTGTGAAAAAAAAAGCCACATTATTTTAAATGGCAAAACGATCAAATAGATGCATTTCAGGGAGCTTTCAGTAGTAAAATTGTAAAAGAAAAAAATCAACGATTTCCTAGTCACAACAGGTGATGATCGTCAGTTTAATAGTTATGTAGATGTTAATTCGTGTCTATAGAAAGTTAACGATATTATGTATACTGTCTGTGATCAATGTCTAAGAAAGAAAACTCTACCAAAAAAGGAAAATAATAAAACAGTTTTCAAAAAAAGAAAAGGTTTGATAATAATCTGGAAAATATGAAAAGAAATATTTTTTCATAAGAGCAGTCTATATTCAAAATTCCCCACAAATCCATTTATAAGAAGATCTTTTTTTAAACAAAGAAAAATATTCAGTAAACTTTGTAAAAAAGCCCGCAGAGATTTCAAAACTCAAACCATAAGCAAACTAGACAATTTATTTGAAAAAGACCCAAATGCATGTTGGAAACTTCTAAAAGATCTTAAAAACGAAGAAGGGACTGTAGATAGTAGTGTGAAAATGTCTCTTGACAACTGGTCGGTATATTTTGAAAACCTGTTTAGTGTAAAATCAGAATTCTTCGAACATAATAAGAATTATCAAGTTGTTCGATTTAGACAAAGAAAAAACTTTCTCGGACATTGACTACAGAATAACAGAACATGAAATATCAAAAGCTATACAAAAATTAAAGAATAATAAGTCTGCTGGACTAGATGGAATTAAAAATGAAATGTTAAAGCTAGCCATACATTTATTTTACCATGCTTAGTTAAGTTATTTAATAAGATATATGTGGATGGTTTTTATGCAAACGATAGGAAGACCGGATATATCAGACCAATATTAAAAAATGATGACCCATATGACCCAACAAATTATAGAGGCATTGCGGTGATGTCATGTATGGCTAAGGTATTTAACAGTGTTTTGAATAATAGACTTCAAACATACTTTGACAAAAACAGTATAATTACAGAATCACAAATAGGGTTTCAACCAAAGGCAAGAACAAGTGACCATTTGTATTAAGGACACTGATTGAAAAGTATAGTGCAATATAGATCAAAATTTTACACATGTTTTATTGACTTTGCAAAAGCCTTTGATACAGTCTTGCATTCTGCACTCTTATACAAGGTAAAAGATATTGGTTTAAAAGGCAGTTCTGTAAATATATTAAAAAGTATGCATGATTCCAATAAACTATGTGTACGAACAGGGGACAATCTATCAAAATCATTTTCTCCAGCTGTTGGTGTTCGCCAAGGTGATAACTTAAGCCCCAACCTATTTAACTTGTATATAAACGATCTATCTAATTGTTTTAATATGGAAGATGATCCGGTCTTCCTTGATAGCAGTGTGCTTAATTGTATGTTATATGCAGATGATCTTATTTTATTGTCAACAAGTCAAAAAGGATTACAGAGTTGTTTGAATAAATTGTTCTCCTTCTGTGACTTGAATGGACTGAAATTAAATATAATGAAGACACAAATAATGATTTTCTGTACAGGAGGAAAGCTTCAAAGTGCTAAACTTTATTATAAAGGAATTGAGTTAGAACACACGCTCAGATACAAATATCTGGGTATTATATTTTCTGTGTCTGGAACCTTCTCAAATTGCCAAGAAGACCTCTATAAAAGGGGCCTTGGTGCATATTATAAGCAAACAAAATGTTTTGAAAATGTCCAGCCAAATGCAAAAACATTATTACATTTATTTGATCATACAATTAAACCAGTACTGCTTTACGGTTCTCAAATATGGGGTACATTAAAATATCCTTTAAATAATAACAATTTTATCCCATGTTTGCATTGTGAGAGACTGCTCAAAAAGTTTCTTAAAAACGTTTTTGGTACGAACAAGAAAGCAACCAATTATGCTATTTTTGGAGAACTAGGGAGGTTTCCTATATACATTGATGCAGTACTTAACTCTATAAAATATTATACACAACTAAGAGACCGAACGGATAACAAACTCGTTGACAAAGCATTTAAAGAAAACACACATTTTCTTAGCAGTAAACAACAAAAAATGCTGGATAAATGATATTCATACATTTATTTTAAAAAAAATGCTTGAATCCCTAGCCCTAAAAATACTGAATTGCATCAAATCATAAAGGATAAATTACGTATTGAATTTAAAGAGAAATGGAGATCTGTTTTATCAGAGAGTGAATCCAAACTATCAAGGAAGTTTCGGACATACGTATCATTCAAGGTTATTTTTGAGATGGAAAAATATTTCGAAGTAATAAAAAATCCCCAAATTAGAAAATGTTTTACTCAATTTAGAATCAGTGCTCATTCCTTTGAAATTAAAAAGGGGAGATATAGAAATAAAGAAAAAGAAAAACGAAAGTGCACACTATCCAATTGTAATGAAATCGAGGACGAATTCCATCTTCTATTTACATGCCCTCTTTATGAAAACAAACGAAGAGAGTTTTTGTGCAGTCTCAACAGCAATTCTTACTATGCCAATCTGTCACAGACGGAAGCATTGGTTTGGCTTATGTCCAATGAAGATAAAGATATTATAATAAATCTATCAAAATATATTTATGATTGTTTTGAGATGAGAAAAAACAAAATGCTGTACAGTGGTAATTAGTAATAGGAATTAATCTGTAACGTTTCTCCCAAAGGGCAACTCCATTTATAATGATATAATTCATTTGTATTCATTTTGTTTGTATTCTAGTCATTATGTCCGTGTTTGTAGATACTATGTTCGTAATCTTTAGTTCAGATTTTCTCTCTTTATTTGTAAAAAAAAACTTATTTTGCCTCTCGTGGGCACCAAAATTGAAATAAAGAATTCACTTACTTACTTACTTACTTATAACTGGAATAAAATTTCAGTTCGGATATGTTATTTAAAGAGAATGCCTGTGCTTGTGCAGGTATATTTGATCTGCCCCTGTTAATACATTTACATTAAAAAATCCAGGCTTTTGTCAGTCTGGCCTCACTTCATCTGATTCAGATACGGAAAAAATTTTAAGTATTCTAAAATTTCCCTTTGGCAGTATTTAGAGAATAAACCTGCTAGACCGAGGGCATTGGTTGCAGTCAGAACAAAAATTAACACAGCATTTTTGAAAAAATAGTGTCAATATTAAAAGCAAAGAAAAGGGGTAATGTTAACTGCTGAAATTTGTAATTTAAGAGTTTTCTTGTATGATCATACAAATGTATCTACAGAAAGAATTTGATATTGTATCCAATGTTGACTGTAATTTATGGTCATGTTATATTTTATACTGTCAGATGATTTAATGTGCAGGTTGTGTACAGGCACAGGCACTGAACCCAAAAGAAAGCGGGTACATCAGTAGCAAAGATACCTTTTAGTGCTTCAAGCACTTTGATTATGCCCTGTCTCTGAGTAGCCTTTTTATTTCGATCACCGTTATTTCTTTGACAAATGCGAAAAAACGGAAGTAAATTTATTGACCTTTCTTGTAATATAATTCTGTGAAAATGTACATGATTATACCATGCAATGTCGTTTTGTCCCTTTCTGGACCCAAAAGTTTATTAGATTTATTGCACCTTTTCTCCAAATTAACGGATTTGTTAAACAAACATCGGTAATACTTACTTGCCAATTACATGGGTTACCTGTAGTGCTAACTGACCCAATATCTAACTATTTTCTATAAATATGCTTTGATAATTTAGAGAACTTCATCAGAATACAATAAAATTCATTTTTGTTTTTGTTTATTTATGTTTATTTATATTATTTATGTTTTTTTATAAACTGTTTGAAATATGAATTGTTTCCCTTTAAATTCTGTGTTCAAATTTTCTACAATTTACTATTTTCTTTGAAGCTATAATGCCACTTCTTACTACCAATTTACTGGAAATATTACCATCTATTTAAATAAAGAACACAAAAAGATGTTAAGATATTTTTTTTTGTTTTTTGCAATTTTTGCAATTTCCTCATAACCTTTACGAAATTGCACATAATTGTAACTTTATAATTGTATGTATTTGGATTTACTTTGCTACTTTCACAAATAGGATGAAAATACAAATAGCTCTCCGACTTATAGGGAAACGGGACAGATAAAGGGGAGGTTTGGGTACCCATAAACCGGTTTAACCCTACCGCTGGCTTTTGCTAGTGCCGGCACCAATTCCGGCTGTCCCGAGTTCCTATCGTTGTCTACGTTTGTCTTTTGTCTTATACGTGTTTTTCTTGTGTAGTTCCCTTGCAGATTGTTGCATGTAATTATAATTTTCAGCCATTGTAGGTGTTTCCTGTCATCCATTTTTTAACATTTATCTCATGCCAGCATGCACTGTCGATTGATGGTACTAGACTCAATCATTCCTACTAGACTCAATCATTCCTGGTCAAGGATAAAGTAGATATCACTAAGAATTGTTACATAAAGAAGAATTACCTTTTTTGTCCTATAAGTGTCGCCGACTCTCTTCTGCATGAAAACACATTGTTGCTGATACTGAAAGTTATCTCTAGCATTTACTTAATTGTAAACCGATATCGAATTCAAGATTTGTACTATTAATTATTTATTATTAATTAAGAAAACAAGGAGGTTTGGATCAATAAAATTTTCAATCAAACTTATGTTATCAACTTTTCATACATGGAGTCAAATTGATTGGTTTATTGTTGAAAGACCATGCCGCCTAAAAAATCGGACTTCTTTTTTTTTTAGTAGTATAGAAGATAGATGTCAGTTGACATTGATCCTCTAATGGAAGGCCAAATTTCTGTTGCTGAAGAGGTGGTCTCTCAACTCAAGAGAACAACTGTATTACTTTTACAGTGTATATGCAATATGCCATTTATCAAATTATCCATCACGACGCTAAAGTGACCTTTTCAAATAAACGATTAGCGCACTAAAGTACACTTTTCAAATTAACGATCAGCGCGCTTAAGTACCTTTTCAAATTAACAATCAGCGCGCTAAAGTGTCCTTTTTTAGGATTAGCACCCTGTCCTTTTGAAATCCTAGCTGGAATACTGACTGCTGTATTTGATGTACAATTTGGTAGTCCTTGAAACTGTCTAAACATTTGCCTCTGTTGTGATATTTCTAGTAAGTCCATATCTTTGATGGTTCAGTAGATTCAGTACGTCAAGGTCATATAAAGATCTTGGTACTGCATATATTGGCCATAGCTTGTGGGCAATAACCTTTCCTCACATGAAGACATGCACTTGAGAAAGGGCTGCGTAGAAGGGCTGTTTTCTAATATAAGACTTGATACATTGCTCAAGAAAATCTGTCTGGTTTTTCTGTTGTTTCTGTATGTTTGATACTGAATCTTAATTTTATTTTAGCGGATAGTTGAGACAGGTATGCAGAATAAAAAATAAAGTGAATCTTAATTTTATTTTAGCGGATAGTTGAGACAGGTATGCAGAATAAAAAATAAAGTGAATCCTAATTTTATTTTAGCGGATAGTTGAGACAGGTATGCAGAATAAAACATAAAGTGAATCTTAATTTTATTTTAGCGGATAGATAAGACAGGTATGCAGAATAAAAAATAAAGTGTTTAGCGGATAGTTGAAACAGGTATGCAGAATAAAAAAAAAGGTTAATTAAAAAAAAACATATTTTTCGTTGTAAAACTTCTTAAATACCACCTACTGTATTGATATTAAAATTTAGATAGCTTTATCTTCGCATCAAAAACTACATGATACCATGTAGCAGACATTTGGTCCTACAGTATTAAGTGGACCTATTATCATATTAGGCCGCTGAAAATAGCTACTCTCGGGACGGTTTTTATCCTATCTGGGATGTCTGTTTTGTTCTGAGTATTTCATTTTATTCCTAAATCCTCATTCTCCATATGCCGGATACTTTTCTGCTATATGTTTACACAATCTGCCTCTGTTGTCTGCCCGAATGATCTCGCTACATTCTTTCATCTAAATAGGACTAAGTCGGCATTTCATGGTCATTCATTTTCTTGAATTTCTGTTGTTTGGTTTTGCATTATTGTTACTAGAACTCCAGTCTTTGGGTCAAAAAGATTAACAGAATGGTTAAACTTTGCATGTTCTTATGGTAGGCCATTTCGACCGGTCTGAATGTACAATGGTACCTGCTGTGTCCGCATTGCATATGTAAAAAAAAACCTGCATATGTTCTGGCTGGCTTTATTGGTGTATATTGGGAAGTCCGTAGACCTACTGCCTCCTACGCGAGGGATCAGAAGCGTGTTATGTGCCAATGGTACGGTTTGCATTGGTACATCACTTTCTTTTTCGCCATCTTTGATGTCAATCCTGTAGATAGATAGATAGATAAGTTTTATCAGAGACATGTAATTATATGTCTCTGGTTTTATTTAAAGTCGGCAAGACAAATAACACATAACATAAGCACTCAAGTGCTTTTGAACCGACATTACATACAAACAGACAATACACAAAAATATACATGAAAAACATATGCATGCAATACACACAAAACCACCAAAACGCCATAGTACAAGCACCACATAAAATAAGACACATAATAAATAAACATGCACGAATTCAAAACCCAATTAAGCACAAAATGTCAAGCAAATTCAAGCATATGTAAAAGCACTAAAAATACTAAAACAAACGCACAAAAAATGGACACAGCAAAAATAAGATAAGCTAAAACATGTTAAGCAAAGCAATTATGAGCATAATTTTATATAAAAACAGTGGAGCATCTACATGTAATAGTATATAAATGAAACAGAATTATAAATTTGTTATGCTGCACAAGATTTTAACTGTAATTTTGACATGCCAAACAGGTACATTCAAGATAATTGAGTTTTGTATTAAAATTTGTGATTCGGTTGTTTAAGAATCAGGGAGTGAATTCCAAACGGTACTGGGGTAGCATATTTAAAAGACATCTTACAATATTTTGGAGTATTGACTCTAGGGGCCTGTAAAAGATTGGGGTAACGAAAATTATAACTACATTTTGTATACTTTCTTTTTTTCTGTATTAAATCGCTCAAAACAGGTGGTGATAAGTTGTGCATTTTTTTTTACTGAAGTTTCAATAGCCATTGTTTTACAATGTAGTTCTTTTTGAGGGAATTTTTGACCCGCGAACAATGTTCTCGGTTTGATGTTCGTGTCGTTTGTCCGATATTTTGACACGAGAACGTTGTACTCGGATTAAAAATTCCTCACCCAAAGACGCCCTTAAATGTCTCTGCCGGAAGCAAGCGGCCGACTTTTGTCACATCCCAGATTGGACAATTAGTTTCATTTCCCGAAACTATTGTGCCCCTTTCGAGATGAATGCTTCAAATGCTAAAAGGAGAAAAACAGACAATTTCGATGATAAATGGAAAATTTTTAAAGATTTTTTCAATGAAACCACTCATTTACAATTTCTGAGAAGAGCCCATAGTGAAATGGTAGCAGGGTCGACAACTACGCTCCTTTGCGCTTTGAAATTATTTGAGACTAATGCGCGGGCCAGTGAGAGGTTTTCATGTGCATGTGTCAAACTGAAAATGCATGAACACAAATTCAGTGAAAATGATCTTATAAAACAAGTAAAAACATATCCTGCTGGAGCCATTTTTAAAGATGGTCTATACATATTGGAATCGTTCCTTGATGGTGGTAGAATTCCTGAAGACCTCCAACAACAAGAAGCTTTAGCCAAATTACTTAATTTCATGACACAGAGTAAATAAATATAGATGTTAATGTATATTAATTTTCAAAATCAATGATTTTTGTCCCATATGGATAAGGATAAAATTATACAGTGTTTGACCAAAAGTGTGAATGTCAAATAGACATATTATGTATTACGTCCAACACCAATAGTAAGAGGGGATTTAGTGGTCTGTCCTCCTCTGCTTCTGTGGATGCAACTCCTTTTCAACCAAAGAATACATTACAGGAATAAAAGTAATTTAGGAGGAGTTTACCGATGTGTAAACGCGTCCGACTCACTCACAAACTAAATAAAGTCCGAAGGACTTTATGTAGAGTTTGTGAGTGAAAGGCCGCGTTTACACATCCATAAACTCCTCCAAAATTACTTTTATTTCTTATAATTCCAATCCTTTGAACTTTGAACAATGTTGTCACTGATATACTGCACTATTTAACGTCGTAGTGTATTAATGGACAAGAAAAGTTTATCGAGAAATAACTTTTTGTTGTTCATGATGTTGACCAATGAAATTGGACGTTGCATTAGCAATTGGAATTATTGTGTTAGGGATCCTTTCATTTTCAGAATAAGGCAACATATTTTATGATTTTCTGATTATTTATTGAACACATTGTTGTTGAAGTTCAACCAACGAAATTAAAAGTGCACCAATTTCAGTTTAGTTCCAAACATAGAAATCTTGTGTTATCCTACTGATATTGCAGTCATATTATTACAGTTCTAAACTTTCATCAACAAAATGAACATGATGAAATTGAATGAAAATTATTTTTTTTTAAAGATAGGTGCAATTGAATTAGATCTATCTTCAATTATTTGAAGATATAGGTATAATTATTTGAATATATGCAAATTTGGCATTCCATTCTTGAAAGGTTGTTTACTTATGAAAAATTGAAAATAGTGTTCATGGTGTCAGACCAAACTATTTTTATACCCCTTGCTTTAGCAAGGCAGTATATTGTGATTTTTTGGTCCGTCCATTCATCCCTCCACCATACGGTTACACAATTTGTGGCAGTAATTCCTCCTGTCCTGGACTCCAAAATGAAATACTGTAAACCAATTTATTTTCTCATGCTATAGACATTTGAGACTTTCGAGGGGTAGTAGCAAATCACGAAAGTTTATATCCGTGAATAAAAAAGCTTAATTATCTTGGATAAAAGAAGAAAA
Organism: Modiolus philippinarum; assembly: GCA_002080025.1. Lineage (NCBI taxonomy): Eukaryota > Metazoa > Mollusca > Bivalvia > Mytilida > Modiolidae > Modiolus > Modiolus philippinarum. The sequence goes on from MJUU01061288.1 coordinate 63,736, forward strand.
CTAGCCAAAGTCCCAAATGTTTTAAACTAATGCATATGTTTAAGTTTTTCTATAGTTAAGATTGGAATTTTCACCCAAGGATGAAATGTGATATTGAAATAAAATTTTAGATTTTCGACAGCTTTCCTCAAATTGAAATTGTTTTCCTGAAGAACTAACCATACACCTCGGCAGAATGTACACATGAACTGCCAACATATCTATGAAATTTATTCTCTTTAATATTCTGAACTCAAACTGATTTTTATGTCCTTTCCATTGTGTTATGTATTAATGAAGTAACAGACAACAATGGACAATTTCATCAAAAATAATTATGAAAAAATGTAATTGTCAGGATTTCAAGTTGACTTTTCTATTGTTTACCAACATGACCAAATGGACATAAAGACAAGTTATAATTGCACTTTTAGATACTAGTACAAAAAAATGTATATATGTTTTAATACTTACATAATTAAATCATTAAAGAGTCTTTATCGTAATACATACAGTATTTGATTGCGAACAAACGTTCAGTATTGACAATTCGCATTTCTAATCTTAGTTATGATGGTTGTCAGAGATGTTAGATCTAGACCGCGCAAAATTAAAAATTAAAGACGTGACCAAGCAATTCGCTAAAGTTAAAGTTTGTTTACAGTATAATGAGATTTATACAGAATCCTCAAAACATAATAGAAAAAAGAAAGGAAACAGGGAATGTGTCAAAGAGACAATGACCCACAGGGGAGTAATAACATCTCAAAGCCACCATAAGATCTTCAACGAAGGTGAGGAAATCCCACACCCAACGGCAGGTCGGAGTCGGCCCCTGAATAAAGAGTAATCAAGTTCAGTGAAATAAACATCATCCTAGAGACATAAAGTAAACTAACTAGAAAAAAGACAAGACACACAAAGGCTTAATACATTTTTAGGACAGGTGCAAACCTGCTGTGGTGGGGTTAAACTAGTTTTATTGGGCCCAAACCTTCCCCCTATAGCCAATGTGATAAATCAAAAAACAATCGTAACAACAGTAAAATTCAGTTGGCAACAGGACTGAGTCAATTGTGATAGGCCATTTTGAACTAGTTGTTTTAAATTTCAAATCAAAGGATTTTTTTTTGTTTCTGATAGTAAAACATGTACTCATATTATTGTTAATGGGGGTACAGTGTATATACACCTATTTTGTCCTGGCAAGTATTCCTTGAAAGCTGAGTGAAATTCACTGAAACTTTAACATAATGTTCAGTGCATATATATTGCTATTGTCTGTGATTGTGCACCAACCATTTTTAAAATTTGATTTTTTTTTTTTTTTTTTTTTCAAATTATGAATACCTAAAATCAAATGGGAGAGGGGAAGGTATATCACAGTTTTTTGTCTCGCTCGCGACAAAAGTTGCAAAAAGCGAGACATAGGTGTGTAAAGTATGCCAGCAACGATGTTAACTTTGACTAAATACAGGATATTTTGAAACCCTTTGATGTAGGAACATCATATTTGGTCAAGTGTACCAGTAGTAATAATCAAGTGCTACCTGATGTGACCTTGACCTCAATTGCACAGTCCAGTGACCACGTTAAGTTTCTCTGCATAAGTCCATATCTCAATAACTAGAAGTGGTAGGTTGATAATATTTGGTGTGTAGGTTGGTCTTGGGTAGTACATGTCAGTCTGGCATATGACTTTTGTGCTTGACCTCAATTTCACGGTCTAGTGGCCACGTTAAGTTTCTCTGCTTAAGTCCATATCTCAATAACTAGAAGATGTAGGTTGATAATATTTGGTATGTAGGTTGGTCTTGGGTAGTACATGTCAGTCTCAGGCATATGACTTTTGTCCTTGACCTCAATTTCTCGGTCTAGTGGTCACGTTAAGTCTCTCTGCTTAAGTCAATATCTCAATAACAAGAAGTGGTAGGTTGATAATATTTGGTATGTAGGTTGGTCTTGGTTAGTACATGTCAGTCTGGCTTGTGACTTTTGTCCTTGACCTCAATTTCAGGGTCTAGTGGCCATGTAAAGTTTCTCTGCCTAAGTCCATATCTCAATAACAAGAAGTGGTAGGTTGATAATATTTGGTATGTAGGTTGGTCTTGGGTAGTGCATGTCAGTCTGGCATATGACTTTTGTCCTTGACCTCAATTTCACGGTTTAGTGGCCACTTTAAGTTTCTCTGCCTAGACCATTTCTCAATAGTTATTAGAGATAGTTTGATAATATTTAATATGTAGGTTGGTCTTGGGTAGTACATGACAGTCTGGCATATGACTTTTGTCCTTGACCTCAATTTTATGGTCTTATGGTCATGTTAAGATTGCCTTTTTAAGTGCATTTCTCAATAACTGTAAATGGTAGGTTGATAATATTTGGTATTTCGTTTGGTCTTGTGTAGTACATGTCAGTCTGGCATATGACTTTTGTCCTTGACCTCAATTTCACGGTCTAGTGGCCACGTTAAGTTTCTCTGCTTAAGTCCATATCTCAATAACTAGAAGTGGTAGGTAAATAATATTTGGCATATAGGTTGGTCTTGGGTAGTACATGTCAGTCTGGCATATGACTTTTGTCCTTGACCTCAATGTCATGGTCTAGTGGCCACGTTAAGTTTCTCTGCTTAAGTCTATATCTCAATAACAAGAAGTGGTAGGTTGATAATATTGGGTATGTAGGTTGGTCTTGGGTAGTACATGTCAGTCTGGCATATGACTTATGTCCTTGACCTCAATTTCATGGTCTAGTGGCCATGTTAAGTTTCTCTGCTTAAGTCCATATCTCAATACAAGAAGTGGTAGGTTGACAATATTTGGGATGTAGGTAGGTCTTGGGAAGTACATGTCAGTCTGGTATATGACTTTTGTCCTTGACCTCAATTTCATGGTCTAGTGGCCACGTTAAGTGTCTCTGCTTAAGACCATTTCTCAATAGCTATTAGAGATAGTAGGATAATATTTAATATGTAGGTTAATCTTGGGTAGTACATATGTACATGTCAGTCTGGCATATGACTTTTGTCCTTGACCTCAATTTTATGGTCTAATGGCCATGTTAAGATTGCCTTATTAAGTGCATTTTTCAACAACTGTAAATGGAAGATCAATGATATTTAGTATGTAGGTTGGTCTTGGGTAGTACATTGTACCTGTCAGACTGGCATGTGACTTTTGTTTTTGACCTCAATTTTATGGTCTAGTGAACATGTTAAGTTTCTCATTATCTATAGTGGTAGGTCAATGATATTTTGCATGTTGGTTGGTCTTGGACAGTGCTTGACAATCTGCCATATGACTTATGCCTGTGACCTCATATTCATGGTCTAGCGAGCATGTCTGGCTTCTTATGATGTATTAATGGTAGGTCAATGATATTTTATATGTTGTTTGGTCTTTTGAAGTACATGATGACCTGCTATATGGCTTTTGTCAGTGATCTAAATTTCACAGTCTAGTGAGCATTTAGTCACTTGGATTTCACATCAATTTAGAATCCAAGCAGGGACGGACGAGACATCTATTAGGGTTTTCACTTGTCTAGTATTACCATGTTATAGCTCCAACTGGGTATATATAATGTGGTTAGGAGAAGGCCATTTCCATAAAATGGTTGACGTTTACGAAAATATTTTCCTTTATCCAAAATTTTTGTTCGCTTTTTTCGAAATATAATTAATAGCATCAGGAATAGCTGGAAAAGTATGCAAGATGACAACTAGATATTCGTGTAAGTTTCATTGTCCTGTGTAACTGCTATATAGAAAAATTCTGACCTGGTCAGTCACTTAAAATAGAAAAGGTAACGGGGAAACATCTACAATGGCAGTAAAATTTCAAGCACATTCCACAATTCACAAGTAAACCCGACTATAAAAACACAAATGAAAGACAATAAACAAAAGTAAATAACTACAATGTACATGATGTATAGGAACTTGGGCAGCTGGACTTGGTACCCACAGTAACAAAAGCCATCTGTATATGATTCAGCCAGTCTTAAGGGACCTCAACATTCCTTCTCTTTATCTATGTAAACATTACGAATGAAACCCAATACAGGTAGATTTCTTACTACAAGACAACTATACTGAACAATAAAAGGGATGAAACAAAGCATTATTTTGAAATAAACAATAAAACTTTATGGAGTAAATGCTTATGAGACAAAGTCTCTACAAATTCATGGTAGAAATACAATCAAAACCCAAGTTGCATAATAAACAGTAAATTTCGTTATGCTGTAGAACCTAGCAATGGAACAACTCTTTTATTGTTGTTCTTCATCTTGAAGTCACCATCATCATGATCATGAGGCCTGCAATACTGAGCGTTTACTGAAAGTTTACCTGTAAAATAGTTTTTCGGAACAGGCATGTCAGGCTTTTCAGAAACGTCCATTCAAGAATTTTTATTTTTTTTGAGGAAATGTCTGGCTCCCATATAGTTTAGCCAAATGGCAAAATTTTTTCTCTCAAAAACTCTACATCTGTTTTAATAAACATGATAAAATGAAATACAATGTAATGTAAAATCAGAAATATTTGTTGGGGACAAAATCTCTCTTATTTTGAGGGTAAGGGTTCTCAAGGAAATTAAATCCCAACAAATTCAATTCCAGCAATAGTAAATACTATATATTTTATACGAATTCCCTAAAAATTTGTCCACACCAAACAGTTTTAAAGGTTAAATCGAGAAAATTTTATCCCCACGAGAATAAATGATTATACAGTAAAAGTGAGGAAGAGAATTACTGCCATACACGTACATGTACTAGTATCTAATTTTTTTCTAACTAAATTTTACTACACCCTTATATCATGTATACCATACAATGTCAATGAAACTGTTAATCTTAAACAGGCCTAATACTAGAATATTTATCATACTTATAAATTTGTTAGTGTTGACTCCTCTTGTATTCAACATACCAAAAAAATCATTCCTTGAACAAAAACTAAAATGTAGTGACAAGTTATTCTGATGTTGGGCCAAACAATACATGTGTCGACAATATTTAGCAACTACTGAATCGAGAAAGAACCATACCAATTGTCAACATGACGAGACATTGATAGTTTTTAACCAGCAATAACAGTAATTATGAATAAAGTCATTTGTACCCTAATTTTATATGTACCATGCAACATGTGTCATGTGTTGTATTTCTTCCTTCATTTTACATGTACTTGTACCACAAGAATAAACTATATTAAAGAATATTTTTCCAATCGAACCACTATTGCAATATTTGCTCCTACCAGAATAAGAGTTATATACTAGTCATTTCAAAGAGAAAAAAATATTATGCAAGTGTTTATGATATTTTTTTAAAGGAACTTTTGTCGGCACAACAATAAAGACTTCCAAACATGTGCAATATCTACATATATGATACATGTATATAAATGTGTGATTGGTTATTTGCCAGCTCCACTTTTATATGGCTTTCTAACTGTTGCAATTTGGTTATTTGCTAGCTCCACTTTTATATGGCTTTCTTACTGTTGCAGTTTGGTTATTTGCTAGCTCCACTTTTATATGGCTTTCTAACTGTTGCAATTTGGTTATTTGCTAGCTCCGCTTTTATATGGCTTTTTGGTTATTTGCTAGCTCCACTTTTATGTGGCTTTCTACCTGTTGCAATTTGGTTATTTGCTTGCTCCACTTTTATATGGCTTTCTGACTGTTGTAGTTTGGTTATTTGCTGGCTCCACTTTTATATGGCTTTCTAACTGTTGTAATTTGGTTATTTGCTAGCTCCAATTTTATATGGCTTTCTAACTATTGCAATTTGGTTATTTGCTAGCCCCACTTTTATAAGGCTTTCTAACTGTAGCAATTTGGTTATTTGGGTTATTTGCTAACTCTACTTTTATATGGCTTTCTAACTGTTGTAATTTAGTTATTTGCTAGCTCCACTTTTATATGGCTTTCAAACTGTTGTAATTTGGTTATTTGCTAGCTCTACTGTTATATGGCTTTCTAACTGTTGCAATTTGGTTATTTGCTAGCTCCACTTTTATATGGCCATCTAACTGTTGTAATTTGGTTATTTGCTGGCTCCACTTTTATATGGCTTTCTCACTGTTGTTATTTGGTTATTTGCTGGCTCCACTTTTATATGGCTTTCTAACTGTTGCAATTTGGTTATTTGCTGGCTCTACTTTTATATGTCTTTCTAACTGTTGTAATTTGGTTATTTGCTTGCTCCACTTTTATATGGCTTTCTGACTGTTGTAATTTGGTTATTTGCTAGCTCCACTTTTATATATAGCTTTCTAACTGTTGCAATTTGGTTATTTGCTAGCTCCACTTTCTAACTGTTGTAATTTACTGTTTTTCGATTCCTCTTTTGAAATTGGTTCAGAGAAATAGCTGTGGAAATATAAATGACATCTGTCAAACATTTACCAATTTCAATGGCTCATTTGTATGCTTCTTGGGTAGAGAAGCAACCCAGGAAAAATCTGTCAACTCAGATGACCCAATTTGACTTTGAAAAGTTTAATTACAAACATCCAGTATATAGTGACCAAGACACCTGTATTTATGGAAGACCAGTCCATTTTCTTTTTGTATAAATTACTAAATACCGAAGTCGCTGTGAATTTACTTTCTGCATATGCGCATTTCGACTACTAATGTCTCATCAGTGCAGATAAAATCTAAATGTTTGGAAGACCATAAACTCAAAGATGTTTGAGAGCTGATAGAGAACAAATAACCAAAGTGGTCTAAATTTAAAGCCAAAATCAGCTAAGGACAGAGCTTTCCATGAGGGAGATACTCCTTTGTTTTCATTAAAATTTACAAAATTTTAGATATTGGAAGGTTTCAAAAATAATCGGCTTTCGGGTCAGCACCGAAGTACTGACTACTTGGCTGGTGAATACCCTCGGGGACTAACAGTCCACCAGCAGTGGCATCGACCCAGTGGTAACAAATTACTAAATACAGAAGTCAATGTGAATTTACTTTCTGCATATGCGCATTTCGACAACTTATGTCTCATCAGTGCAGATAAAATCTAAACGTTTGGAAGACCATAAACTCAAAGATGTTTGAGAGCTGATAAGTTATTAATGGAAGATTTGGAAAATGAGTCTGTTTGTTAAAATTGTATTTACATTTTTTCAGAGCATGTAGCATTATTTGATGTTGAAACATGTGATGAAGAACAGTGGATATTGAGACTTGCTGAACACTTGTTGTTACCTTTATCTGTAGCAGAATGTTATGCAGTTGATGAACGCTATGTTGGATTGTCACCATATACAACAAAAGCATGCATTGGAAATACCGCATTTGGTAGGCAAGCAATATACCACGCTTATCTCATAATTTGAACACATATATATACAATTTATGTACATTGTAGGAAAATATAAAATTTATTTGACGAGCTTTAGAAACAGGTAAAAATGCAAGGTTTACTGAGCATTTCTCACCTGTTTCGCACAAGTACAAATAAATTTTATATTCCCGACAGTGTGCATATATTGTTTTTAACACGCAATCATTAAGAACCTATCTAAAATTGTATTTTCCTAGTGAAGCAGAAAGAAGAAGAAAGTAAACAACTTCAGCCATTTTGGTTAAATCCATGACGTCATAGGCAAATTTGCACTGTGACGTCAAAGTAGTGAGGTTTTCAAGCCAGTCGCCCTGTCTTTTCTTCATTCAAATTCGTGGGCCAGTTACCAGCACACCCTTAGAATATGAAAAAAAATTATTTGTAGAGTCGTATTTGTCTATAAAAACATCCATTGCAGGATAAATGTATTTGTATATTCTGTCATTTTCTACCGGTAAGTTTTTTGGTCTAATACAATGATTTTTCTTAGACCGATTTAACATTGGTTGGTATAGTGAATAATCTACATTTATGTGCATGTTCAGTGAAAGAAATATTATGTTCAAGGGTCTATCCATCCCCTTTATATCAATACGGTCAATTCAATTCCAACTTTGTTGGGGCATTTTGCAGTCTGTAAATATTGTACAGGTTTTTCTTGGCAGAGTAAAGGGTCTATAATAATAATACTACCCCCTGCAAACAAAGTTTGGGGGTATAAGGGAATTGCCTTATCTGTCCATCTCTCTGTCCATCAATCTGTCCGTCCATCTGTCTGTCATTCAGTCAACCATACCAGTTTGTGTACGGATCATAGCTTTAGTTCTGTAGCACATAGGATAATCAAACTTTGGGTTACTTTGACATTGACTTTGACATTAGTTGGCTTTTCATTTTGATCTTTTGGGGGATTTGTACTCCATCAGGTTTTACAACTTTTTGGTTCATGGTCCTCCAAATGTTTTTATTTGATCTGCATGGAAGAGGCATAAGTTGTCAATATGATCAGATGCAGAAACTAAATTTAAGGCAACTTCTGTATTATATTATTGTTTTTTTTACCTGAATGAATGTAAAACGATGTCAATTTCTGGTCTAGAACTGAACTTTTTACTGAGGCACTTAGGATTATGAAACTTGGTATGTAGATGCATCATGGGAAAGCAGTGTGTCTGAAACCAAGTGAAGGTCACTCACAGTGACCTTGACTTTGACCTTTGACCTTTTTGTTAATAAAACCATGTCCAATTCTTGTCCGGAGTTTAACATGTGTACCATAGCTCCTATGTATGTAGATGTATCTAAGGAAGTCAATTTTTCTCAAAATTAAGGTCACTGTGACCTTGACCTTTGATATATATGATAGTAAAACCATGTCCATTTTGTATCGGGAGCAAAACTTTTGTACCATAGCAACAAGGATTATCAAACTTGGTATGTGGATGCATACTTGGAAGACAATTAGTTGCATACCAAATTTAGGTCAATGTGACCTTGGTGGAGAGTTTTAAAAAAATGTGCATATCCGCTACAGAGTAGAACTTTTTTCTAGCTCTGAAACAATTTTAAATAAAGCAAATTTAACTAGACTAGAATGATATCGTAAAGATCCTTTTCAAAAATTGCTTATTTCATTCCGATCCAACAAATCATGTGGCATCCAGCGTTGAAGAAAGTTATTTGGACTTAGTTGGAAAAAATCATTTCATCATCTTCTCTGAAATTACTAAAGCAAATATGTGACATTTGAAAGCCAATTTAAGGAATTTAGAGCATGTAGCAACTTGTATTAGACACTGAACCGTTTGTAAATGTATGATTAAAAATGTTGTTAATTAATTCTTCAGAAATGAAAAGTAAAGTCACTTCAAAGAATTTACCTTGGATTTTACTGAAAACTGTAAAAAGTTGTTAATTCAAAATATAATTTTACCCATTAGAATAAGGTTAATATTATAAAAGTAATATTGTTTTGCTATGATCATTTGGTGGTAGATGTTTATTCAACATTATTCTAGTAGGGGTGGAAGTATTTCTTACAGAATTTACTATTAAGTAATATGGGACTGTCGAGATAGGAACTTTCGTGCAGTTGAAGGTGAAAATGATTCTCCTGAAATACAAGTAAGAAGAATTACTGGATTCCCAACCTTTTTGAATATAAATATATACCATCTAAAAACAAACTATTCATTAAATTTAAGAGTACTTATACTTTGTCCTACATGACAATTATTTCACTGAATTATTCCCCCACTCGTGAGTGGGTGGTTACTGGTATATTGGAATACCCTTGTCCGTCCGTCTGAAGTATATCACATTTTTCTCAGCTACTGCTGGGCCGATTCATTTCAAATTTGGTATTTGACTTTATATTTAGTGGGAATGTGTCGTCTGCCATTTTGGTCACCTTAAGATATCAACTTCCTGTTTGACGGGACTTAGCAATTTTTTCCCTTTCTTAAACATGGTGAAAATTTTCGTCGCATTTTTCTTAGTTACTGCAGGGCCAATTTATTTCAAATTTGGTCTTTGACTTTATATATAGGGGGAATGCGTCGGCTGCCATTTTGGTCGCCTTATGATATCAACTTCCTGTTTGGCGGGACTTAGCCATTTTTATACCTCGCCACACAAAGTGGCGAGGTATTATGTGATACCCTCTGTGGTGTGTCCGTCCGTCCCCCGAAGGTTTCCGACTGATAACTTGTGAATGAAATAACACAAGGTCTTCAAACTTGGTATGCAAGATGTTTACCACAAAACTCAGGTCAAGTTCGATTTTGGGTTCAGAGGTCTAAGGGGTTCTGGAGTTATGCCCCTTGAAACTTTGAAATTTTGTGTATTTTAGGGTTTTCGACTGATAACTTGTGAATGAAATAGCACAAGGTCTTCAAACTTGGCATGTAAGTTGTTTACCACATAACTCAGGTCAAGTTTGATTTTGGGTTCAGAGTTCCAAGGGGTTCTGGAGTTATGCCACTTGAAACTGAACTTTTGTGAATTTTAGGGTTTCCGACTGATAACTTGTGAACGAAATAACACAAGGTCTTCAAACTTGGTATGTAAGTTGTTTACAAGTTGTTTACCACAAAATCAAGTCAAGTTGGATTTTGGATTCTGAGGTCCAAGGGGTTCTGGAGTTATGCCCCTTGAAACTTTGAAATTTTGCGAATTTTAGGGTTTCCGACTGATAACTTGTGAACGATATAATACAAGGTTTTCAAATTTGGTATGTAAGTTGTTTATCACAAAACTGAAGTCAAGTTGGATTTTGGGTTCAGAGGTCCAAGGGGTTCTGGAGTTATGCTCCTTGAAACTCTGAATTTTGCAAATTTTAGGGTTTCGTACTCATATCTTGTGAATGAAATAACATACTGTCTTCAAACTTGGTATGTAATTTGCTTACCATAAAACACAGGCAAATTATAATTTTGGGTTCAGCGGTACACATAGTTCTGGAGTTATGCCCCTTTTAACTTAGAAATTTTGTGAAACGTGGCGGGATATCATGTACATGTAATTCACCATTACTATTTTTCCCATTATTGAACATAGTGAAAATTTTTGTCACACTTTTCTCAGCTACTGCTGGGCTGGTTTATTTCAAATTTGGTATTTGACTTTATATATAGGGGGAATGTGTCATCTGTTATTTTGGTTGCCTTATGATATCAACTTCCTGTTTGGCGGGACTGAGCCATTTTTCCCTTTATTTGAACATGGTGAAATTTTTCGTCCCACTTTTCTCAGCTACTGTGGGGCCAATTTATTTCAAATTTGGTATTTGACTTTATATATAGGGAGAATGTCTGCCATTTTGGTCGCCTTATGATATCAACTTCTGTTAGGCGGGACTTAGCCATTTTTCCCTTTATTTGAACATGGTGAAAAATTTTGTTGCACTTTTCTCAGTTGCTGCTGGGCTGCTTTATTTCAAATTTTGTATTTGACTTTATATATAGGGGGAATGCGTCGTCTGCCATTTTGGTCGCCTTATGATATCAACTTCCTCTTTGGGGGACTTGGCCATTTTTCCCTTTATTGAACATAGTGAAAATTTTCTTCGCACTTTTTGCAGGTACTGCTGGTCTGATTGATTTCAAATTTGGTATATGACTTTATATATAGGGGGAATGTGTCATCTGCCATTTTCATTTCTTTAGTATTTCAGCTTCCTGTTTGGCAGGACTTAGCAATTTTTTCCCTTTTTAATGTTCAAAACAATACGAGTGGGGGTATACCTAGCATGACAACGCATGCAACCTCATTTTTTGTTTGAAGAAAAACAGTAAACCTGAAGCACTACAAATTGCTAGATTGAATATAAATCACCCTTTGCTGAACAGTGTTAATTAATAAGTGATTCCCTCTCAAGGTATTGATGTATTGATTTTTTGGTATAATAATAGATTTGTTTCCGGAGTGAACACAACTCAAAAGAGGGCCGCCCCCTCAAAAGTCTCGTATTAAAGGTCACTACATAGTAACCAATAATGAATTGGAAAAATACTATATATACCAGTGATGTCTCAGATACAAATGTAAGTAGTTTGCTGATATATTCTTTTGAATAATCAAAGTATGTTGCATGTTAGACCTGTTACATATTTTGTACTCATGTTAACATATTTAACCTTCCAAGTGTAAAATCAAGCTGGAAAAAATCTCAAATATTTTACCCCTCTTGATGTAAATTGTAACAAGACTATTTGTGGAAATAAAAATATTATCTTGGTGTTAAAAAAAAAAAAAATATTTTACCCCTCATCTTCTAGTAAATTTCCACTATTGGCTTGCTGACCTTATCACATGTATGAGATTGTAATATTAAATTGGAAACAATGTTACAAATGATGTTTAGATATGTGAGATGTCTTCGTGCATTACAAATTCATTATAATTCTTTTAAGGTGTATCAGAGGGGTGGCATGGCAAAACTGATATAATAGTTAATGATGTTGCTGTTGATTTATCGCCATCAAAATTTCACATGGATTCATCAGCAGGTGATGAGGAATTGGAAATAGGTGCATCAGCTGTGTCTGTATCAGCATCTTCTAAAGAGGTGGAAAAAACAGATTGTTTCCAGGAGAAAGACAGACAGCAGATTGTAGCTCAAACTATAGTGTTTTCATTTTTACAGCGAAAGGAGAATAAGGGAAATTTAAAACATTTTTTAGTTCCTGGATTAGGAATCTCAAAGAAAAAGGTTCTAGGGTACTTCTATGACAGTGAGGATGATGTACTCCTAGGAACAACACTGATGGAATTATATGGCTATAACTCATTATGCTTTACTACTATTGTATTTCTTTGGCTCACTTTGAACTATAAAATCTTTGGTACAGGAATCACAGACTCAATGAAAGATTTTAAAGCAGAATTTGTAGAAAGAGTTGGTGATCACATAGAAAAGTACAGAAATGATGTCAACAGGGAAGAGCATAAGGAAAAGAAGGAGTCTGATATTGACAATGATTCCTGGACATATTGTCTACCCGAAACTATTGTCTATCAGGATCGCAATATCAGAATGTTGAGCAACATTTGTGTTAAGCCACCAGACTCAGTATAACTTGAAATAGTGTATCATACTACAGCTTCTACTTTCCTTTCATATTTGGTGCAGAAGACAAATTTTTGTTAGTTTCTGTATGAAATGTATCCTAAGTTCTGTCTTTTGGATGCAAATATAAAGAATCCTTTCCTTCTAGAGAAATCCAGATTTTATTTGTCTTAAGTAGATTATTATTGGTACTTTTCTTGGCATTATGCTTACGATTTTTTTTGGGGGGGGGAGATATAGCACATACTGCATGTCTAAAGTTTTTTATTTTGCATTGAGATATTTATCATTTATTTATAGATTGTTAGATGTCATTTTCCATATCAACCCTGGCATTGTCTTAGACTTTTATATCAAGCTTGAAGGCATAGTCTGATAACTTATATGAATCAATGGCTAATTCCAGAGATGATATGGGAAAATACATGTAAGGGGTATAACCTATTCCAGTTATCAAATGAAGTACATTTGTGTAAATGAATTGAGTGATCATGTATTTTCAGCAATAACTTATTTAAGTTATCAAAAGTTGATTTCTTGAAAAAGTCAAACTTTGATAACAAATTTCTTTATGATAAAGACTTTTTTTCAAACAAACAAAATTTTTTCCATATAGTTTGGAATCTTAACTATTTAATTACCTATCAATTATAAATGGGCAAAGAGAGGAAATACATGCGCCAACCTCCATAAAGATTACACCCTTTTTCTTCTTGAATTACTTGATACATGTGTAATAATAGACTTAACTGTGACCAATAAGTAAGAATTTCAACACAACTTAATATAATGTAAAAAAGACTTCCTATCGTTATCTATGTTTGTCTTTTGTCATTTTATTGTTTTTCTTGTGCGGTTCCCTGGTTGATTGTGACATGTGATTGTTATGTTCAGCCATTGATGGTGTTTCCTGTTATCTTCCTTTCATTAATTCAGTAACAAAATGAAGTTATCAACAGAGTAATGTCCCTTGATTAACAAAATGGTAACTCTTACAGGTTATTACTAGATAACTGGTATAAGTTATTTAGAAAAAGTCAGTAACTCATTTAAGTGATTTTGGTGATAATTTATTTAAGTTGCACTCCTGACTAGTAATAAACTATTGATAACATATTTTAATCAAAAGAAACAAACAAGCTCAATTTTTGAAACGAAAAAATCGGATATCCCCTATTAGGTTGTATCAAACAACAGCAGTAGAATACCGAAGGAACAAAGGGGTGAAATTCACAAAAATCGAAGTCCAAAGACAGGGCAAAAACGAGAACACAGAAATCAATGACGTTAGACACAAAAACAATGACGCCAGACAGACACAAAGCACAAAACCAGAAACCACAGCATTCAGAACAAAGGCACTCACAATGTGAACTCCAGTGAAACTGAGAGTGACATCAGGTGCTCCGGAAGGGTAAGCATGTCCTGCTCTGTTAACAGCACCCGTCACACTGTGAGTGATTCAATCCGGGAAAATGTCAAAGTCGGTAGTCAAGGCAAGAATTAGAAAGCAAAATGAGGGTGAAGCTTGAATAAGCATCACTTTCTTTTTACTCTGAGTCTACATCTATTTAATGTTTGTCATGGCCACACAGGCTTTAAATTAAAGTAGTAAAAGAGCATTTCACATGTTTCAATAATCTGAATGATGCTTTTTTCAGATGAGCTTTATCACTGAATCCATTATCAAATGTACAACTTAAACATATGTAATAAACATTTCAATATTATGACATCATTAAAATGTGTGCATATGGGCTTTGTATCGGTTTATTTGTCTAGAGGTTAAATGCCCTTTTGACTTAAAGATTTGATAACGCAACAGTTTTTCCGCTTTTTAGCTGCCCTGGCCAAAGGCCATGTTAGCTTTTGCCATCACTCGGCGTCCGTCGTCCGTCCGTCGTCCGTCCGTCCGTCCGTCCGTTAACTTTTACTCAAAGATCTTCTCCTCTGAAACTGCTTAGCCAATACTAATCAAACTTGGCCTGAATCATCACCAGGGTATGCTCTTTCAAGTTTGTGATTTTTATGTCCGTAGACCAAACGACATGGCTGCTGTTACTAAAAATAGAACATAGGTGTAAATTGCTGTTTTTTTCAAATTACTCGAAAACCGTTACAGATATCAAAAATCTGACAGAAGTGAAAATGATCAGCATGATGAGATCTACCCGCCCTGCCATTTTGAAGAATTTCCGATAACCCATCTTGGAGTTATTGCCCCTTTTCCGTAAAATTTTCGGTTTTTTTGTTACTTTTAGTCTTATATATTAAAAATAGTAGAAGATAGAAGTGAAGTTTAAATTACAAAAATGGTCAGCATAGTAAGATCTACATTTCCTGCAAGTTTGAAGAAAATCTGACAACCTACATAGGAGTTATGGCCCCTTTTTCTTTGAATTTTCACGATTTTATAACATTTTTACTTTTATTTCAAAAACTGTTTGCGATGGAGGTTAAATGTGAATTACAAAAGTGTTGAGCTTTTCCAGGACTACAATTCTTCATATGTCCAGCAGATTAGCATCTCATCCAAGATGGCCGCCACTAGGGGACATAGTTTTACATAGGACCCTATGGGAAAGGCATTCAAAGATCTTCTCCTCTGAAACCACTGAGCCAATGTGGACCAAATTTTGTCACAATAGTCCTCAGGTGGTCCACTTTAAAGTTTGTGATTTTCGTGGTTGTACCTCATCCAAGATGGCCGCCAGCGGGGAACATAGTTTAACATAGGGACCCTATGGGAAATACATTCAAAGGTCTTTTCTCCTGAAACCACTATAAGCCAATAGTAACCAAACTTGGGTACAATTGTCCTTGGCTGGTCCCCTTTCAAGTTTGTGATTTTTATGTTCGTACCTCATCCAAGATGGTCGTCAGCACAGGACATAGTTTAACATAGGACCCTATTGGAAATGTATTCAAAGATCTTCTCCTCTGAAACTACTGAGCCAATTGGATCCAAACTTGATCACAATAGTCTTTAGATGGTCCCCTTGAAAGTTTGTGATTTTTATGTTCATACCTCATTGAAGGTGGCTGCCAGTAGAGAACATAGTTTAACATAGGGACCCTATGGGAAATGCATCCAAAGATTGGTCACAATAGTCCTTGGCTTGCCCCTTCAAAGTTTGTGATTTTTGACGTTCGTACCTCATCCAAGATGGCCGCCAGTGTGGAACATAGTTTAATATAGGGACCCTATAGGAAATGCATTCACATGTCCTCTCCTCTGAACCTACTGAGCCAATTGGAACCAAGTTTGGTTACGATTGTCTTTGGGTATTTCCTTTCAAAGTTTGTAATTTTTATACCCCCGCAAACAAAGTTTGGGGTATATAGGAATCACCCTGTCTGTCTGTCCGTCTGTCCACACTTCTCGTAAGCGCAACTTCTCTTAAACCACTTGAAGGATTTTGATGAAACTTTACACAAAGGAAGGACACTATATGGAGATGTGCATGAAGGAATATAATTATTGTCCAAAACCAGGAAGGGGAGTTAATTGGACTTTTACTTTTCGTTGATTCCCCATGTATGGGTTACCTCGTAAGCGCAACTCCTCTTAAACCACTTGAAGGAATTTAATAAAACTTTACACAAAGTGAGAACACTATATGGAG
>MJUU01061288.1:84512-100755 GCA_002080025.1 Modiolus philippinarum
ACAATTAATAGTTTACATTGGACCCTATGGGAAAACATTTTCATCAAGTCCTCTAAAACCAATGCAGCCAAATTCTCCAAACTTACAGGAATAGTGTATCATGGATGTAATTTATAAAGATTGCCTATTTTGTTCCTATCAGACAAAAAACATTGCTGCCAGCGCAGAACTTGAATTTAATATTGGATCCCACTTACAAAAACATCATTTTCATCAACTCCTCTGAAACTACAAAAGTAAATTCAATAAAACATACAGAAATGATGTATGAATGGTTCTTTACAAAGATTGTTCATATTGTTCTGATTTGACAGAAAAAAGCTTTGCCACCAACGCATAGAAAAACCTGCAATCAAGCAATTTGTCAGGTGAGCCATTCAGGCTCAGTCTCTTAGCCTATAGAAAGAAGTTAGTTGGGTTTTTAACGTCAGTCCTGTTCTTGTGACTGCAACTCCTCTGTAAGCGCTTGACGGATTGCTTTCATATTTGTTAGGATTGTTGGTCGTGATGTGTAGATGTGCATACTTTACTGCCTTATTGATCGGATAATTTTTAGACTATTTTCAGCTAAAACAGCAAGTATCATCTTGTCACTGCAACTCCTCTGAAACCGCTTAATGGATTGCTTCATACCTGCCAAGTGACCTGCCTGACTCACATTTGCTGGGGCATACCTGCAAAAACGTCCCTTCACCCACCGGTAAGCATGATCCGCCGCGAGTCACCGTTTTCACCCGCAAAATTGTCGTGCATGTCCATTTATTGATTCGTGTCAATCAAAACAAGTAGTATTTTGACAGGTAAACAATTTAATCAGACTGTGTGAATAGGGTAATAATTAGGACAGGTGTTGTTTATATAGTAACAAGTAAGCACTGGCAATGATCACAATATTTTCTGATACGAATAAATATCGCTAATTACCTCCCTTGAATGATTTTCCATTTTATAAAAAATGGCTCTAGGATTTTGATGTTGACACTAATAAATACCCCAAATTATTGAAATATCTTTAAAAACATTTACGTTTCGTCTTAAATTGTATCTTGGATATTTTTTCCACAGATTTTATTATCATGAAGTTAAAAATAAACGATTATAGCTGTTTAATCAATTTCTAATGAAATTACATATTGCCTTTGCAACACGACCTATACAGGTATTCAAGACGATAACCCACCATACTACTATGATATTTTGCAAGTAGATAGATCACTTCAAGACGATGTGTCATGAACCATGATTGGTGACCTTTTACCTTGATCTTTGTCTTCAAAGTCAGATTTTTTATTTTCTAATAACAAGTGTCTATATCTTTTTTGTCTTTTAAGATAGGCTTTTGATATTTTGCATGTATATAGATCAATTCAAGACAATATGTCATGAACCATGATTGGTGACCTTTGACCTTGACCTTTGTCTTCAAGGTCAGATTTTTGCTTTTCTTATTACAAGTCATGTCGGGGCTATAACTGTTATATCTTTTGAGGTAGGCTTTTGATATTTTGCATGTAGATAGATCATTTGAAGACGATTTTTCATGAAACATGATAGGTGACCTTTGACCTTGACCTTTGTCTTCAAGGTCAGATTATTGCTTTCGGGTTTTACTTTCTGTTTATATCTTGATGATATGATTATTTCCATACTTGTGTTGTGTCCACACTTGTACTGTGTCCACTCCTGTATTGTGTCCACACACACTTAAATTTGCACTTGTATACAGCGGGCCCATAGAGATGGCTGCCATCTCTCCGATGTCTAGTTTTTAATTGTCTGACTTTAACTTGAATATATGCTGTCACACGCTATGATCCAACATCTGAATGCACAATGTTGGGTTATGACCCACCACAGGACTTTTGGACTTTGGATTTTGATTTTTAGGTCGCCTCAACGAAGTTGAGGGGGACTATTGGAGTACCCCCGGCGTCCGCGTCTACGTCCGTGTCCGCGTCCACATTTGAGTGTATATCTTGGCATTTTAATGAACGGAATCTTTTCATAACTGAAAAACTATTACATCAAGGTTTTCGTTATCATAAACTAGTTAAAACCTTTACTAAATTTTATCATCGATATAAAGACTTAGTTCGTAAATACAATGCAACCTGTAAACATCTTATCAAGACTGGCATTTCACACCCCTTATTTTATGGTAATGTTTTACATAAAAGTAAAAAATACTTACACTCGCCTAACAAACTTATAAAACCTTTAAATCGTCTAATTCATAAGGGTTATAATTACGGTATTGTCGTCAAGTCATTACGTATGGCCTTCTTTGGTATTAACATTGATTTTTTGATAGGGTCTTTGCATTTTAACTAAACAAATTCTAAATTTCTAAAATCAGTATTGCATGGACACGGGTTATGTATTCCGGTATATACATGAAATCATTATGCTAAACTCCTCACAGGAAGGGATCTTGATGGAAGCTGTATACTGAGGGTACATAACTTAATTTGCCAGTTGGTAATGGGTCTGGAGCTGGCATGTCAGTTAACTGCTAGTAGTCTCTTGTGATTTCATGTTTATGTCCGTATATTTAGTTCTTTCAGTTTCAATTTTCACAGTTGACTCAGTCCTGTTGCCAACTGAATTTTACTGTTGTTACGATCGTTTTTTTATTTATCACATTGGCTATAGGGGGAAGGTTTGGGCCCAATAAAACTAGTTTAACCCCGCCGCAGCAGGTTTGCGCCTGTCCTAAGTCAGGAAATTTATTAAGCCTTTGTGTGTCTTGTCTGTTTTCTAGTTAGTTCACTTTATGTCTATCGGAGTCTAGGAAGATGCTTATTTCGCAGAACTTGATTACTCTTTTATTTAGGGGCCAACTCCGACCTACCGTTGGGTGTGGGATTTCCTCACCGTTCATTGAAGATCTTATGGTGGCTTTGAGTTGTTATTGCTCCCCTTAGGGTCGTTGTCTCTTTGACACATTCCCCGTTTCCCTTCTTTTTCTTATGGTTGGGTCATCAAACTTTACATGCAGGTGCATCTTGCGTTGACTCACAGTCTCCGAGGAAATTAGGCCTCTTTGGCCTATATTTTTCGCTTGAATGACTTACATTCAAGTTTACGTCCGAGTTCAGATCTCAGTCGCTATACATGGTAGGATCATGTAACCTTGCATATGCACGCATCTCTGATGGTAGGTCAGCATCCATGCAAAATTAGGTCACTTTGACCTATATTTTCCGCTCGAACGACTTAACATTTAAGTTTATGTCCGACTTCATTTCTCAGTCACTATACATGATAGGATCATGTAACCTTGCATATGCATGCATCTCTGATGGTATTTCAGCAACCATGCAAAATTAGATCACTTTGACCTATATTTTCCGCTTGAATGACTTATATTCAAGTTTACGTCCGAGTTCAGATCCAAGTCACTATATATGGTAGGATCATGTAACTTTACATGTGCATGCATTGCTAATGGAAGGTCAGCATCCAGGCAAAATTATGTCACTTTGACCTATATTTTCCTCTTGAACGACTTACATTCAAGTTTATGTCCGACTTCATTTCTCAGTCACTATACATGATAGGATAATGTAACCTTGCATATACATGCATCTCTGATGGTAGGTCAGCATCCAGGCAAAATTAGGTCACTTTGACCTATATTTTCCGCTTGATTGACTTACATTCAAGTTTACGTCCGAGTTCATTTCTCGGTCACTATACATGTTAGGAACATGTAAACTTGCATATGCATGCATCTGTGATTGTAGGTCAGCATCCAGGCAAAATTAGGTTACTCTGACAATGTGCCATATGGAGGCAAACTTTGTAATCGTTGATTACCTATGTTTGATCATTTTTGACAAAATTACACATTGATGAACTTTGTCATTTTTAGTTCGCCTCAACGAAGTTGAGGGGGACTATTGGAGTACCCCCGAGGTCCGCGTCTACGTCTACGTCCGCGTCCGCATTTGGGCATATATCTCTGCAACTATGCATGGTAGGGTCATCAAACTTTGTACGCAGGTGCAACTTGGGCTATCTCACAGCCTCCAAGAAAATTGGGTCTCTCTGACCTATATTTTCCGCTTGAACGACTGACATTCAAGTTTACGTCCGAGTTCAGATCTCAGTCACTATACATGGTAGGATCATGTAACCTTGCATATGCATGCATCTCTGATGGTAGGTCAGCATCCAGGCAAAATTAGGTCACTTTGACCTATATTTTCCGCTTGAACGACTAACATTCAAGTTAACGTCTGAGTTCGGATCTCAGTGACTATACTTGGTAGGATCATGTAACCTTGCATATGGATGCAACTCTGATGGTGAATCAGCATTCAGGCAAAATTAGACCAAAAATTTGACCTATATTTTACGCTTGATTGATTTACATTCAAGTTTTCTGACGAGTTCAGATCTCAGTCACTACACATGGAAGGATCATGTAATCTTGCATATGCATGCATCTCTGGTCAGCATCCAGGCAAAATTAGGATACTTTGACCTATATTTTATGCTTGATTGATTTACATTCAAGTTTGAGGACAAGTTCAGATCTTAGTCACTATACATGGTACGATCATGTAACCTGGCATATGCATATAACTCTGATGGTAGATCAGCATCCAGACAAAATAAGGTCACTTTGACCTATATTTTCCGCTTGATTGATTTACATCCAAGTTTTCGGACGAGTTCAGATATCAGTCACTTTACATGGTAGGATCATGTAACCTTGCATATGCATCCATCTCTGATGATAGATCAGCATCCAACATTGACCTATATTTTCCACTTGATTTTTTTGGATAAGTTCAGATCTCAGTCACTGTACATGGTAGGATAATGTAACCTTGCATAGGCATGCATCCCTGATGGAACATCAGCATTTCCATCAGCATCCAGGCAAAAGTAGGTCACTTTGACTTATGTTTTACGCATGAGTAATTTATGTCCAAGTTTTCAGGCAAGTTCAGATCTCAGTCACTATACATGGTAGGATAATGTAACCTTGCATGATGTCAACATCCAGTCAAAATTTTGTTACTGTGACAAAGTGCCATAACGAGGAGAACTCTGTAATCGTTGATTACCTATGTTTTTGTATGATATTGCTTATAAGGTAGTTTTGGACTTCAATAATGGAGGCTTTTCTGATATCTAGGGGCGTGGGGTATGTGAGCCTGTTCACTAATGTTCTTTAATTTCTTTTGAAACAACTGAAGCATATGGAACCAAGCTGCACTTATTCTCAAAAATATGTTCTCAAGCCCGGAAAACAGTTGAACATTGGACACTATGTGAAAATTATATTTTTGTCATCACTTTTGAAACCACCGAAGCAAATTCAACAAAATGTTAACGAAATGAGGTCCTTCAAAAACCTAGTGGATACACATAATTTTCCTTTTCTCTGCAATTTTTGAAGCAGATGTAACTAACTTGTGCTATTATGATGTATTGAAATTCCATAACAAAGATTGCTCATGTGGGTCTGATGAAACAAGACAGGATTAGTCCAAGTGCAAAAGCATATTTGAGGATCTTGACATTCCTCCATGAGAATAACATGTTTGTTTTAGCAGACAAGGCCGATACCAACATCACATTTGTCTACAAAAGACACTACATTGACTGCTTGATAAAAGAAATGAGTATTGACAATTTATTTGTAACCGAACTTATCCACTTTGTACGATTCCAAAGGAGGACATCCTCAACAATTACAAATTTATCTTGTTTGCCATTTGTATAATTGTAAATAAATTTTTAAAAAGATACCGAGTTACTGTCAATTTAGAAAACATTAACTTTCCCTAAATTCATTGGATATCAAAGCTCCAGAAATGTCCTTTCAAGGAAAAATATACAAATGAACTACAATAGCCCTTTAAAAGCTCTTTACTTTATTTTTTACAACAGTCAAAGACAGCCAGAAGATGTACAGTGAAAAAAATATTCTCGACGAGCAGGGTAAATCATATGTCAATTCTCAAAAACAAACATTTATTAGAATATCTGTCTTCAACAGAACTTAATTTTTGCAACAGTATTAAACGTTTGGTTTTTAAAACTGTACCCCACCCTTCCACATGTTAATTGAAATATGTACTCTGTGATCTCCTTCATCAGTCTTATGCTCCAAAAAAAAACTGAAAAGATACTCATATTTGATCTGCATTGAAGAGACATACGTTATCGAAATGCGCATATACAGAAACTAAATTTACAGCAACTCGGTATGTTGTTACTTGGGATAGGGGAACAAAAATGTATATTTTGTCAAAAAAACACACTGATTCAAATAAAAAGTATACGCAGGAGGATGTGCGCGCCATGCTGGAATTTCTAACTGATAATATATATTTGTTCAGTATCGGAGACATATTTTCCAACAGACAATCGGGATACCAATGTGGACTAGTTGTGCGCCACTTCCAACATATTTGTTTTTATATTCGTATGAAGCCAGGTAAATACAAGGTGTAGTTCAGAAGAATGTAACCTGATTTTTTTTATTTCAGTTTCCTTTACATAAATGATGATTTATCGTCATTTCATCTGCCCAAATGAACTAAAGAGACTACTGTTATACTAACACTCTACTTTCACCTTAACATTTATATTGACAACACGGTACACTTAAAATCCAAACTTAATGACAAACGTGCTGATTTTGACTTCACGATTGGTGTGGTACTTTTCAGTTTTGAGTAGTAACATACTCGCATCTCCATCATATGGAGTGTTCATTTCACAGCTTATGCGCTACTTTAATGCATGTAATCTGTACGTTGGTTTTGTCAACAGATCGAGAGTAAAATTACTATCCTAGAATCTACTTAACCAGGGTTATGTTCGAACAATGTTCGTATTGTATCTCAAAAGATTTTACGGTCGTCATCATGATTTGACGGATCGTTACAATTAATGTGTTATCACAAATGAAGATGGAC
Source organism: Modiolus philippinarum (assembly GCA_002080025.1). Classification (NCBI taxonomy): domain Eukaryota; kingdom Metazoa; phylum Mollusca; class Bivalvia; order Mytilida; family Modiolidae; genus Modiolus; species Modiolus philippinarum. Next base: position 91,454 of record MJUU01061288.1, read on the forward strand.
ATTTTTCAATAGATCCCGAGTTACCTATCGAATTTGACATTACACCGGAATTTTCACTTACATTGTGACATGTGTCCCAATGAAGCAGGTCATACTTACCCTTCCGGGGCTCCTGATGCATTACTTTGTGTGATTGCTGGTTGCTTAATTTTACAGTTCGTCTTTCATTGTTCTTTCTTTTTTAGCCTTATATTATATATTGTATGTATTCTCCATTGTGTCTTCCCCATTTACGTTCTCTGTATAACAAATCACTAAATACCGAACGTATTGTAAATTTTGCTTCTGCATATGACCATTTCGACAATTTATGTCTCTTCAGTGCATATAAAATCTATATTTTGGAAGACCACACACTTTAAGATCGTTCAAAACTGATAGAGAACAAACAATCAATATGATCTAAAGGGAAAGTTAAAATAAGCTAAGGACTGAGCTTTGTGATCATTATATTGCCATGTATTCTCGATTTAAGTTTTTGGTCGTTAATTCATTTTAATATGTTTTTAATACGACAAAAGACATGGCCGCTGGTGCGGAGCATGACTAAAATTTGACCTTATTATAGTAGGGTGCCCAAGGTCCAAAAAGACGCTTAGTTTTCGAGTTTGGGTTAACGGAATCACACACGGCTAATTTTTGTTTTAAATGATAGAACAACTATTGAATTTCAAATTTTTAGCTGTCGTAGAAAGTTCCTGTGCTCACGATTTCTCTAATTTCTCCTTTTTTAATGGTACCCTAAAACAGTGATTGTGATATGGTATCTTGAAAGTTATAGAAAATAGTAGTACTCTCTTATATTCTTATAAAAAGTTATTCACGATAAAGTCAAGACCTGAAAATTTTATTTGAATCATAGAATGCATGTTATTTTTGACTGGTTTTTGTAATTTACCGGTATAAACGTCGTTGTAAATTTAAGTCTAAATTAACGACTTTTTCAATGAATGCGAAATAACTGTGCTTTATTTCTGAAAAATTCCAACTTTAACCAAAGGACATATACGAATTGTACATATGCTCCAAAAATCATGGATGTAATGTTCACCGTTGAAGAGAAATCAACAATTAAAAAGCCAAAATTTGCGTAAAACTTTCAAATTTTAGTCGAGGTGAAGACCATGCCAATTGGTCATGTTCTTTTAAGTGTACAACGAAATATAACTCAAATCATTTCTTGTCAAAAGTACTTGACAAGTCCAAGTCTAGTTAAATTGGGGGAATCTAGTGACAACTTTACGTTGCTTGTATTTTGATTTTCCAAGCACATGTGTTTGTTTTCACGTTTAAAATCCATTTTCCATATCATTTCAGATAATATAATAGGGTTTTGTTTCAGTGGGAACGGTCTTGTTAAGATTTATATTAGTGTGAGTTTTTTTGGGGAAGATTGACTTATTTATACCAATAACAAAAGTACGATTTATTTCGCCCAAACTTAGTTTATTTTTAGCGGTTTTTTTAAAATTAAATTCAAGCTTTCCTTTAAAGAATAATCCTATAAAAGTCAGAAATGCGCAGTTATTTATATCCAAAAGAACCCCTCATATCACGGAGGTGCAAATATTCAAAATGACGAGCCTTTATAACAAAACTTGTTGAATAAAGACAACAGACAAATCAATAAAAAAATTAAAACTAGAGAACTACCCCATTTACATTTACAACAATATTCGAATTTCTATGCAGTTTTATCTGTGTAATGAAGCTCACTTTAAAATGCATCAAAATTTTCAAAATTTTAGGAGCTAACCTTTGATCCCATTTAAAATAAAATGTGACCAAATTCAATCTCTACGATATCGTCATTTCGATGCGCCATGGTATCCTCTTTCCAAACATGTATAATACAGGTGTGTGTTATTCCGTTTACCCAAAATCGGAAAAATCGTCTCTTGGGCACCCTACTATTCGGACATCTCAGCTGAAAACATTGAATATATTAATTCAACTTCATTGGCAAGATTGGTGACTTGAAGGCCCTTTACATAATTATCTCATTTCTTTTAAATCCAATAAAAGCATGGTCGGCAGCTTTGCTTGGTTTTGGTGTGTTTCACACTAGGTTTTACTGTTGTTTTCCGTCGTAAATATACAAAAAACTATCTTCTAGATGACCATATGAAAATAATGACCCTGTTCAAGACAACACTAGTAAAAAAAGATACCCTGTTTAAGACAGATGATTTCAAAAGCATGACCCATATTCCTGCGGCATACTCATACTAGCAAAATAATAGCAAATAGTCCCCCTCCCCCCTCCCGGGAGTACATGTTGTAAGTGTTAGATGTATTAGAAAGACAAAATATTTCTAAGGTTAGCTGTTACACTGTACACAAAATGTTTTAATTGTACTTCATCCCGTTAGAGATGTATTAGAAAGACAAAATATTTCTAAGGTTAGCTGTTACACTGTAAACAAAATGTTTTAATTGTACTTCATCCCGTTAGACAAAATGTTTTAATTTTACCGCGTCCCTTCCGAGTCAGGTGTTCAGAGTCCACGTGGACTCTCAACACCTGACTTTGGAGGATGATTTTACTGCAGCTGTATTTAGAGGCAATATGTTATGGTTTTAAATTATATAAAGTATTTAGTAGACACCAACAAAAAATTTGGTTTGAGTTGTACTGAGGATACTAAACTGACATCCAGGGGAGAGACGAGTTTAGATTTTGGCTGTACTGAAGAGGCAAATTGATTTTCAAAGTCGCCATGTGAAAAATGCAGTCTTTTATAGCTAGTCCCATTCTTTGCTGCTTCATTGTCCAGATATAATGGAAGGCTGTTTAAGCTTTGTAATTCTACAGTTTATTTTATGAATTAAAGCATGAAATATAAGCTTTATGCTTTTACAGTTCAAAATCGTTCGCGATTTATGTAAACAGTATTTAAAACGACGAACCGTGCATGATATTTAAACCGTAAATAGATACATACAAATCTTGTAAACAGTTTTAAAATATCCATCCAAATCTCAAATCATAAGTATCTTTTTGTGCTGTGCTACTTGTGTTTGAAACAGGTGGGCCGGTTAATGGTTCAAGCAAGGATTTGGGATCTGACGAACTTGAGGAAATGTTTCTAAATGGAAATGTTGAACGCGAAGAAAACCGTTAATAAAAGCGTTAATAATTGAAGAGATTTTTTATTTCTAAGAGATATTAAAACATACGATTTTTTAGTTGCCTATGTGTTTGTGGTATTGAATAATTGCGGTATGAAAACATTGAAAATTAAATTTCTTTGAAATGAAATTTATGACACTCGCTTGACCATGTTGACAATCGCAATGAATGTCCAAACCTCATGTGTATTGAGCAGATGATACACTGTACTTGGTTGTAAATATAATTTTGTCTTTTGTTGCTTTTATGACAATGTGTTTTATTTGATATTGAAGTTGATGTCACATTTAATAAAACGGTTCTGTAATTATTTATATATCTAGTGCTTTGTGATTTTTACAAAGATTTATTGAAACGGTTCTATAGTTATCTATATATCTAGTGCTTTGTGAAATAATCAGAACAGACTGAAATACATGTACCACTGCATGCGTTGCGAAGTTAATGTGTCAGCAGTGCATGTTAAAAATTATCCGTTTTTCTCCTTCTATCAAATCGTTTTCGAAAGTGTGTCTTTGTCTGTTTCCTGGTGTTATATGTACTAATTGCCGTTCGGCACCCTCCCCTTTTCCAATCGGAAATTTTTTAGCGATTTTCCATAAACCGCCCTTTCAAGCAGGTAGCTTATTTTATTTTTTAAAATATCGCGAAAGTAAAGCGCCGTTTCGCGGATTTTCTACAAGACGTCACAGAGGTGTTAGGAAACAATGTAAATGCGCTGTTATGTGCATACAAACAATAGGCTGTTTGGTCTTTCAGGAATCATTTTAATAATCTTCTCCAAAACTTTGTAAAACATTAAACGATACTTTCGAACGGTACATTGGAGGTATTTGACAAGGAATGCTAATTTCGGTTATTTCAGCTATTTTGTAAAATGTATATTAGAAATGATTGTATTTATTATTTCTATGTATGCATGTAATTATTTGAAAGAGCAATTATGTGCACAATTCAATGGTCATGTTTAGACAATATAATAAGTTTCGATCATTCAGCTTGGAATTCGAAAGGGAAAACATATTCTTATTATATCTTTTGAAACCACAAACAAATTCAACCAAGCTTTACAGGGATGATGTATGTTGACCATTTAAAAGATTTCTTATTTTGTTCTTACAACAACAAATATAGCTGCCAACGTGAACAATATTTTAGAATTAGTCTATATAATTTTTCCCCACCACTTCTGAAACTATTGAAGCAAACAAACACAAAGTGTAGGGGGATTGTTTTTCTGATTACTAATCTCCCGAGCTCGTTAAAATGTTAGAAATATTTGAATCATTTGTTTACAGGCTTTGCTAAGAATTGTTTATCAAGTGAGCGGTACAGGCCTGGGGCCCAGACGGGACCAAAATTGCAATTTTTCAAAATAAGAAAATCTTTTCCTCTAATCGGGTTTCAAACGATTTTCTTTTCCTGAATCCATATTTTTGTAAGCGTCCGGTAGTATGTCAACGTATTTGGCATAGCTCTTACCGTTTTTTTAGCTAATAGGTGTAAAAGGAGCCAAATTGCAATTTTTCATGAGATGAAAATTTCATTTTTCATTGGATTTGGATGGGATTTATATCTTTAAAATTCCCACTGTTGCAAGCATTTCATAGTATGCCAATGGATACCACGTAGCTGTTACCGTGTGTAAGCTACAAGGGGTCAAATGAGCCAGAATTGCAATTTTTCGAATATGTTAATTTTTTTATTTTTTATTTGACAATGATCTTGATTGGGTTTATTTCTTCAAATCCATGTTAACATAAGGTTAAAATGGTATGTGTACCAATTTGATGTACATCTTACCGTTACCAAGCTGTTTGTGGTCAATAAGGCCATGATTTCAGTTGTGCAAATAACCTATATTTTATTTTTCATCGGATATTTTTTTCACTGGAATTTTTTTCCTTTCGATTCCTCTTGATGTAAGCTTTCAATTCGGTGTCAACCGAATTTGCGTAGCTCCTACCATTTACGCTACACGCATAAGAGACTTATGACTTATTTTTATTTTCCCTAGTTTGTGTCCACTTTATTGCTGCATCAAGCCCTCTGTTGTGTCCAACATATTACTGTGTCATACTCTTGATCAACAGTATCATGCTCCGCACGGCGTATCCTTATATTCAAAGTGTTAACAAATTTTATCTAACGCTTATTATTTTGAAGTAAAATTGGTCAAAGGTTTAATGAACGAGTGGATTTTATTTTTAGTTTGATTTCGACAAAATATTTTATTTGAATACCAAAATTCCAAAGTTACTGTTGATTTATGTTCTGTATCGATAACTTATGTTTCTTCAGTCCGGATCAAAATTTGTTTCTGAGGATTATATCTTTGTGTCTACACATGTAGTATGTCAAGACACTGAGCGGGTGTGTAACTGCCTGCCATTCAGAATTGTTGATTGTATGAAACCCAAGTGTAATTATATTTTTCTGACCTACATATCAGACACATTTATAAAGTGATAATTTGAAAAAGAAAGATTTAGTACAGATATGCGGACCCTGACAATATTTTTAAAATAACAAATTATTTGTATGCAATTATGTGCATGGTCCATTGGAGCAACAATAGCTTGTATCGACATGTAAACGAATATGCACATAATCATTCAACCTTATATCCAGTGACACACATAAATTGTAGGGTGTCTGCAGTTAATGGGACAGTAAACCGAAAAAAAATATGAAAAGACAAAGATTATCAAATGGTAAATATTAATGTCATCTTTATATGCATTAATCCTTACGACTGTTTGAATTAAGACGGGTGACTTTTTTTAATATACTATCATGACTTAGCAAACAAACGAGTGTTTGAATGATTGTATTTTTTCTGACCTACATATGATGTACCTCAATTCGACACATTTATAAACATACGAACTTAAAAAAGATAAATTTATTACAGATATCTGGACCCCGTTATTATCTATAAATGTATTGTATATATATATATATGGTTCTCCTGTTAACAAAAATGCTGTCATAATGTAATGTTCCTTTATACATATCTCATCGATCCATATCCCTGCAGTTTCGAATAAAAGTTCTGGGATTATGTCTTTTGTTTCGTCTGTCTGTCCTCTCCATTTTTCCGTCACGTTTCTTGTGACTCAAAATTTTCCTACATTCAAATTTGATTTTGTGAATTTAATTATGTGATAGAATTTTCGATATATATGTCTGTAGATACGCAATAAGTTTTTGCAATTTTGATTTTGTTTGATGCCCAAAGGTTTCCTGTATTCTGTTTTCAATGTGTTTTAAATTGAGGAAGTCAGTTTTGGTGTAGAATTGTTGCATATTTTCTATGGCCCACATTAAACAATGTAGATGCACAATTAGCGTTAGGAATTTTGATTCTGGTTCTATTTTTGTCAAATTTCCTTAAAATGTCAAAGAAATTCTTCTTTAGGTAGCAACCATGCTTTTTGGACAAATTTCATTCATCAACACTGTGAAGCTATGCCATTAATTAGCAAATAAAAGGTTGAGTAAATGTAGTTGGGACAAAATTCCTACAAATCCATGGTGCAGTAAAGAAAATTGAACAACTTTTGTGTTTATATAAAATGTGATTTAAATCTGATGCCAAGCTTACCCTTTCAGAGCACCTGATGACATTCCTGTTTTAGGGGTTCACATTGTTAGTGCTTTTTGTTGCGTTTGTATTATGTTCTGTTTGTTTCGTCACCCTTATTTACGTTCTCTGTATGTGATCCTAATATTTCTATTTATCGGTAATTTGTATGAGTTTCCTTTGATCTCACGAAGCAAATATTTTCCAGTATTTGCTACTGCCCTGATACGAAAAAATATTGGCAAAAAGTTTCTTAGGCCTCGCCCACTTTGTCAATGAAACCAAGAAATATACATCTTACAGAGACTCTTACCGGATCGTACAAATTCTTTTACTAATCAATACTAGTCAATTTCACGATTTGTTGAAAATTAACATTCATTTCAAAAATTTGTTCTATTAAACGATTTAGTTAATTACCGATAAAAAGAATAATAGCAGTTTTGTTTTTGATACAAGAAATATTAGCTCCAATAATGGACTCGCCCACAAGGGGCTTGTCCATTATTGTTCGCCAATATTTCTTGTATCAAAAACAAAACTTCCATTATTCTATATGTTTTCTGGATTATGATTTCTGGTTCTTGCTTCTGATTTCATTTGGAAATTTTCTTATTACCTTCTTATGAAACGTTCAAAAAGGAATCTAATCATATTTAGTTAATAATACATCAGCAAACGAATTTGGTACAAAAAAGACAGAAATCCAAAACATGACAATAAACAGGTAACTCAAAATTAGATAAAATGACGATCCATGAAAAAGCAAAAAGCAGAAATGAACCAGACCACCCATGAGTACAAAGCTAGGTTTGTCTGGGGTAATTTATAAGGTCTTGAATATAAATTTGACGACCTCAATTTTAACAAGAAAAACTGTGACTAAAGCTCACTGATATATACCCCCGCTCCAGAAGTAAAACAATCCAGAAAAAATCAAATCATAGCCAATTTTTAAATAGATGGTGCACAATGGCAATATGCACTCAAATGTCTGTGAAAATTTCAGTGATTTTCACCAAGTGGTCTAGGGGGAGTTGACACAACAAATGTGTATCATATGCCGGACGAACGGCAGGACACCATGATCACTATATAACGATGTAATCAGTTAAATCAAATTTCATTTACTAAGTCGCTATTTCATTTACTGTGTTGTTGGAAAGTTTAAGTTACATGCAGATTCAAAATTTATACTTTTAATATGGTAGAATTTGGTTGATGGGTAAGATACATGTACACGAAAAGGAAAACCCGATATGCTGTGTCATTGGCAGGCTTTCTTTTGTTTGTAAATAGATTACATTCTCAGGCTTTTTAAAGATAAGGTGCAGTGGAGGGGACCGAGACTTATTTTAGGGTTTACACTGGTTAATACACTTGATCATTTCATATTCCCAACATCTTGTGAATGTTCAACGCGAACTCGTTTCTTTTTCTTGAGGTTACTTGCAGTTAACTAACGACATGGCGCATGGTTCAATATTTAAGAATCAAAATGAACGTGAATGAAGAATTCTTAGCTGATATTGGGAAAATTAAGTTTATTTGGTTAATGCCTTTTGCTTTTTGTTTTTCAAAATTTGTTGTCTTTCTCTACAAAGCACAAACAAACCATTTGCAGAATTTAAATTAACATTGATTGCGCAATAATACGCTACACATCACTGAAAGCCCGAAACGGGCACTTTTTGTACTGCAAGTACTCGACCAGTCTCAACTTGACTAAAAATACTTGATACAGATCTTACATACTGTGAAAAAACTTATAAAAACTCTGGTGTAATAGAGTGTAAAAAATTCTATTGAAGTTTTAGATAAACTACAGTCTATTCAAAGACCAGTCTCCTCCACTGTCAGTTATGATTTTTCCACACTTTATACATTCCTTCCACATAATTTGATTAAATAAAAATTGGGACAACTTATTAAAGATCTTTTTAATTTTCTGGTTTGCAGTTCATTTGTTCTAACAAAAAATAAGATTCTTGTCTAATATTACCTACACTAATCACTTTTCCTGGACATGTGATAATATGATAAATGCACTTAATCTTTCGCTGGACGACATTTTTGTTCATTTTGGCGGCACTATTCATCAACCGGTCATAGGTATTCCAATGGGTACAAATTGTGCACCTTCCATTGCAGATCTTTTTCTGTTCTGTTAAGAACGAGACTTCATGGAAAAAATCTTTAAAACGCAACCATACCAAACAGTGATAAACTTATTGTCCCCCGCCGCACCGCGACGGTGGGACATAGTAATGGTCTGCGTCCGTGTGTCCGTCCGTCCGTCCGTCCGTCCGTCCGTCTGTCTGTCACACTTTCTTGTGGACACAACTCCTCGGAAACCGTGTATTGGATTATGTTCAAATTTTGTAGGATTGTTAGTCACTATATGTACTAGATCATATCGCACTGCCATTTTGATTCGTCATTTTTTATAGGAGTTATGGGACTTTGACCATTTTTAGCAATACTATACAACTGGAGATCTTGTGGACGCAACTCCTCGGAAACCGTGTATTGGATTTTGTTCAAATTTTGTAGGATTGTTAGTCACTATATGTACTAGATCAT
>MJUU01061288.1:101227-113193 GCA_002080025.1 Modiolus philippinarum
GGAGTTATGGGACTTTGATTATTTCCACATTGTTATACAATGGCAAATCTTGTGGACGCAACTCCCCAGAAACCGCTGGTCAGAATTCATTCAAATTTTACAGGATTGTTAGCCACCATTTGTACAAGATAATATTGCGTCGTCGCCATTTCGAGTCTTCAAATTTTGTGGGAGTTATAGGACTTTGATTATTTCCACATTGTTATAAAATGGCAAATGTTGTGGACACAACTCCTTAGAAACGGCTGTTCAGAATTCATTCAAATTTTACAGGATTGTTAGTCACCATTATTACTAGATAATATCACATCGCCATTTTAATTCGTCAAATTTTGTGGGAGTTATGGGACTTTGATTATTTCCACATTGTTATACAATGACAAATCTTGTGGACGCAACTCCTCAGAAACTGATAGTCCGAATTCATTCTAATTATACAGAATTGTTAGTCGTTATATGTAATAGATCAAATCACATCGCCATTTTGATTCGACAAATTTTAAGGGAGTTATTGAACTTTATCGACTTCATGCATACTACAACATAGGGAGACTTTCTGGACACATCTCGTTATACTCCAATTAAGGGATTTTGCTAAAATTTTGCTTAGCTATTTGCCACCTAATGCCGTTGATCATATCCTGCCGCCATTTTGATTCTCAAAATTTTACATGAGAAATGGGACTTTTTTTTTACTTTTCTGCGGCGGCGGGGGACATAGCTACGCGTAGCAATCTTGTTTCTATTTGCAATGATAACAGCAGGAATATTGACGATATTCTTACTATTGACAATCCCCAGTTTTTGAATTATGTAGACATCATTTACCCACAAGATCTGAAATTAAATAAAGCTAACGACTCAAAATCCTTTTTTTTCTGAATCTAACTATCATTATTGACTCTGGTAAAATATAAACTAAAATATATGATAAAACATTCCTCTAGCTCCATCCTACGGGGTGTATATTTTTCAGCTAGTACGATTCGCTCGCGTTTGTTCTACTCTTGACGATTTTAATGAGCGTAACCTTACAATCACATCCAAACTTTTACAACAGGGTTACAGATTTCAAAAGTTGTTGAATACTTTTAAGAATTTTTATAATAGATATGAACATTTGATATCTTAATATGGCGTTACTCGCAAACAGCTTATTACTATAATCCTCGTGTTTACGGAAATATTGTTACAAATGCCAAAAACTGATTAAAGATCCAGAAAATTTCGGAAGTAACTTACATTCTTTACGTTATAGGGTATTCGACATGATATTCTGCTTGCATCCGTAAAATTAGCTTTTGGGATCAAGTAACAAGAAAATTTTACACACATACTGGCCTCTCAATGATACTACCGATGTCTACTGAAATATATGATGATTCTTCACCAAACCCTTCGGGAAGTTTTGAATCTGATTTTTCTTCCGTAGCCGGCAGTTTAGCGGCGAGCTCCCCTGGACCCATCCTTCAAAATTACGTATTGTCATTTTCTCTCTTTTAAGATTGTGGTAGTCTACCTGTATTGGGTTTTATTCGTACGTTAATTATACTATAGGGAAAGTGATCAGATAAAGGGGGGTTCGGGTACCAATAAACCGTTTTAACCCTACCGCTGGCTTTTCCTAGTGCAGGTACCTAGTACGGCTGTTACGAGTTCCTATCGTTGTTAACATTTGTCTTTTGTCTCGTTTGTGTTTTTACTGTGTAGTTCCCTGGCACATTGTGGCATGGGACTGTAATTTTCAGCCATTGTAGATGTTTTCTTATATCTCCCTTTTTACATTAAGTAGTCTCAACAAAGTCTGATTCAGTCTGAAATTTACTGAAAGAGTCCCAACATTTTCTGACCAGTCTGCACCTGATCTGAAAAGGTCGACCTGTTTTAACCAATCTGATTTAATACAAAGAGAGTATTGACATGTGTTAACTAGTCAGAGCCTGTGTCGACTGGTCTAATTTAGTACTGAAAAAGTCTCGACGAATCGTTAACCTTTGTTTCAAGTATGATATATTAAATAAAAAGAATAACAGAAAACACCTACAATGGCTGAAAAAAAGTTACATGTCATAATCTACTAAGAAATTGTACAAGAATAAAAACAAAGACTGCTAACTCCATCACCAGTATCTTGGAAAAGAAAGTGAAAAACGTAATCTTTAAAGATTGGTCGCTCAACTACTGGCTACTTCAAGAGGCATAGTCAGCTGGTAAACAAATGTAGAAATACGGAAAAAATAAAATTAAAAACTACTCGAAGGGTTTGGTAAAGAATCATCATGTATTTCAGTAGACATCGGCAGTATCAGTGAGAAGTCAGTATATGTGTAAAACCCTCAGATTACTGGATTAAAAAGCCAATTTAACAGAAACATGCATTACTTCAGAAATGGAAGTTACGTCCCAGTTGATTTTTTGTCAGCTTCTGGTATTTTAGCTCAAAATTTCCGTAAAAACGAGGATGAGAAATGCCCTTAGTAATAAGCAGTTGGGGAGTGACAACAAATTTTGATGAAATGTTTACATCTTCTATTAAACTTTTAAAATCTATTGATGAAATTTGTAACATTGCTGTAAAAGTCTGGATGTGATAGAACGGCTGCGTTCATTAAAGTTGTCAAGAGAAAAACATACCCGTGCAAATCGTACCAGTTGAGATATATAAACTTCGTAGGATGAAGCTAGAGGAACATCACTGTCAAGAAAAGGGAAATTATTGACATTAAACCAAAGGCATATTTTACGAAATGCTATGGAGTAAATTAACATGAGACCATAACACATATGTTTACTCCAACTGCTATTAATTTTTAATGAGTGTATGGCCATTTCGGCAATTAATTCCTCATCAGCAGCACTAGAGCCCAAGCATAGGAAATCCACGATTTCAAAAATTGTTTGAAATGCATAAAACCAAGCAAAATCCAAAATAATCAGTAATATCAAATATGGCTATGGACAAAACTACGATGGGTTAAACCTTAGTATTACAATTTAGATAAAGATAATAGTTATAAACAAAGTGTACACATGAGATATAATATAATGTACAAGTACACCATATCTAAGAAAAACAAAGAGCATACATCTTAAACACGGGGATTTGTTTTACCAACTCCACACTGCATTAAAAAAACACTTGTATTAAATATTTTACGAAAGGATATGGAGTAAATGAACACGACACCATAACACATATGTTTACACCAACTGTAGTTAATTCTAATGAGCTTTATGACCATTTCGGAAATTCAAACATAGGAAATCCACGATTTAAAAACAAATTCAAAAATGCATAAAACCAAACGAAACCCAAATAATCAGTAATATCAAATATGGCTAAGGACAAAATTACGATGGGTTAAACCTTAGTTTAAGAATTTAAAATCCCTTTTTTTTGCCATAGTCAATAATGAAAGTGACATCAAGAAAAGTCAGTATTTGGAATTATTGTAAGCTATATTCAGTTTCAGTTCTTGAAATGATGGCGACATAATCTAAAAACTAGGGATTGTCAATAGTTTTGTTATCGTTGATAACACTTGCTGTATCATTCAAAATAGAAAGTTGATCAGTGTTATACATGGCTCCATTTTGTAGCTTTTTCATGAGGTCCCGATCGTAACAGAGCAGAAAAAGATCTGCATTGAGAGGTGTACAATTTGTACAAAGGGAATATATTTTTCTTACAAAGATGCATGCTTGTGCTTTTGTATCGTTTGTATCTTTCTTTGCAAGAAATCACTAAAGGCATGATAAATATTTCAATTTATATCACTGAAATAATAACTTACATTTTTTTCTATTGTATGGGAATATGAAGAGTTTTTTAGCATTCAAAATTGAGTCAAAAATTGAAAAAAATAAAGTATTTTTAAAACTTCATTTATTTCGTCATTTTAGAACAATTAACTGAATTTTCAAAAGTGTTAGGAAAAGAGAATGATTGTCAAAATAACTAAATACCAAACTTACTGTAAATTTGATGTCCGCATATGGCTATTTCGACAACTTTTGTCTCATCAGTGCAGATAAAATCTAAAAGTTTTGAAGACCATAAACTTAAAGATGTTTAAATTGATAGAGAACAAATAACCAATATGATCTAAATTGAAAGCCAAAATCAGCCTAGGACAGAGCTTTACATGAGGGAGGTACTCTCGGTCTTTGCCGAAATTTATAACACGTTATCAAACAATATACACGGCTTTCAGGTCAGCACCTAAGTATTGACTACTGGGCACAAATAAATTAATACCAAGCTTACTGTAAATTTATTTTCTGCATACGGTCATTTCGAAAACTTAAATCCAAGCCTTAGGGTTGTTTTTTGAATGTAACGTTTCTTTTCTTTATTATATAAATTGTTTACAATTGCAAATTGCAAACTATAATGAGTTGAATGCAATCGGTAACAGTTTCAATTAACAAATTGGTACAAGCGAGTGATATGGCCTCAGATGAAAAATTGTTTAAGTTCTAAAAATTAAGTTGTGAGTTAACTCAAATAGCAATTTGGGGCATCCACAGACGTTTAGTCCGATGTTTCATCATTGGCTAAGTAGTACACACTTGGGAAACATCTACTGAATTTAAGAAGATACTAGTAGTGCGTGTTTTATAAATTTGATAAAACAATTATATTTCATTCCAAAAATGTGTACCCCTGCGAACAGGTACTTGATACATTTTTTTTTTCATTTACGTTCCTGCTGAAAAGTATAAAATATAATAAAAAGAGCAAATAAACACTTTTAACGAGGGTAAACGCAATGCAATACCCATTGATATCTTAGAGCTAACTGTCCCATGACATTGTGTGTGTGTGTGTATGTTTGTGTAACAACGGCAGTAGAATACCGAAGGAACAAAGGGGTGACATTCACAAAAATCGAAGTCCAAAAACAGGGCAAAAACGAGAACACAGAAAACAATGACGTTAGACACAAAAACAATGACGCCAGACAGACACAAAGCACAGAACCAGAAACCACAACATTCAGAACAAAGGCACTCACAGTGTGAACTCCAGTGAAACTGAGAGTGACATCAGGTGCTCCGGAAGGGTAAGCATGTCCTGCTCTGTTAACAGCACCCGTCACACTGTGAGTGATTCAATCCGGGAAAATGTCAAAGTCGGTAGTCAAATCCGGGAAGACGTGAATCTAGCTGAAAATGTCCACTTTCATTTGGGATACTGACACGTCATATCTTTCAATGATGCTATGGTGACGGCCATAGAATTTCTTGAGGGATGAAATTAACAAAGGTTGAACAAAGGTTGAACAAATCCCTGACTAAGCAGCTTTTGGGACAGTGTTTTTGCTCTGTTAAAAAAATCACTGTACAAACTACAAGCTCGACAGTAACGAATCAACTGTGAAATGTATACTCCATAGGCTGGAGAGGTAGGTATATTGCTGCTAAGAAAGGGAAAGTTCACAATGGGGAAATTAAAATCATCACGCTTGTCATATAGCTTAGATTTCAAACGTCCATCTTCGTCAATATACAATAAAAGATCTAAGTACGAAGCTGAAGTAGTTGTTTCTTTAATTTCAAGCTCATTTGGATAGATCTGATGTAAATAATCCTTAAATTTAGGATTATTAAGAGAAAGCACATCGTCTATGTAGCGGAAGCTGAAATTAAAGGACTGGGCTAAATGTTTTTGTTTTCTTTGAATAAGCCCTTGTAAAAACTTGGCCTCGTACGAGTAGAGGAAAAGGTCAGCTAAAAGCGGCGCACAGTTTGTTCCCATAGGAATCCCTATTGTCTGTTGGAAAACACGACCTCCAAATTCGACAAAAATATTGTCGATCAAAAATTCTAACATTTTGATTACGTCAGTCTCGGTGTACTTCTTATTTGAATCGGTGTGGTTCTTAACAAAATATGTCTTGTCTTTCCCTACAACTAAATAGGTGTATCTGCGTTCTCCATTTTTTGTGCAGAAACATTGATGTATTAAATCTGCAATTACTGTTTTCAGTTTATTGTGTGGCAGGGTTGTATAAAGTGTAGAAAAGTCAAAAGTTTGAATGCTATGGCAATGGGTAAGACTGGTTGAGGAAAGCTGTTCAAGAAGATCTTTTGAATTTTTAAGAATCCACATTTGATTCACACCGCTTGTGGAGTAAGCTTTATTACAGTAATTTTTCAGGCCGTCTCTGACTGCGGTCAACAAAGTAGTGAGTAGCTGTGAAAGAGGTTTAGTGGTGCATCTGGAAGACCCGGAAGACTGTAAATTTGCATGTTTTAGTAATAAATGTAGAATGTAGAATATCAAACTGTTGCTTTATATTATTCATCTGTCCCTCATGAAGTCATGCTGATATTTTGAATTTTTATATAGTTGACATGAACATTTTGCAATCAATACATATCCAATACATATCCCTTTATTTGTTCATGCAGGTATTTTCTTTTACATCCTAAAATCAATTTACTGATTCCAAGCATTATAAAACCCCTTTCAGTACAATTTTTTTCACTGGTGCAGACAGGTCTAGACTCTTTAAGTTCTAAATCACACGGATCAAAACAGGTAATGAATCTTTCAGTACTAAATTATACTTGTCGAGACAGGTCGAAACTTTTTTGAACAGGTTCAGACCGGTCGAGACAGGTTGAGACCTTTCCAGTACCCGTTTGACTGGTCGAAGCAGGTCGAGCCTCTTTCAGTACAAGTTCAGAAGTTAAGACTAAGTTAAGACATGTCGATACTCGTTAATGAAATTTCAGTCTTAATCTGACTTTGGTCAAGACTACTTGTAGTCATTTTGTCAGACTTTCAGAGTTTGTAGTGATATTGTTTACCAGCGATAAAGATATCACTCCATTTCTTTAATTTTACCTATTTGATTTATTTTATATTTTTACAAATTAAAACAGAATTTAGTCAAACCATTGAAATATACAAACATAATAAGCAACGAAAGGATATGGAGTAAATGCACATCAGACAATGTCTTTACAAATACATGGTAAAACAAAGCAATGAAGTAACGATTCAATTGTTGTTCTTCATCTTAAAGTCACCATGAGGCCTTCAAAATGAGCTAAAGTCATACTTCATGGTGGCATCAAGACGGGTCCAAGAACCCTTTAGAGCGGAATTCACTGTTAGATGTCGAGCATTGAAACGCTACATTTTCAAACACATTCACAAATAAAATGTGTGAGTTTCCTGAATATTCTTTTCACAGACAGCAATGATATATTGGAAAAGAAGAGAAAATATGAGGAAAGATTTGACACCATAGTAAAAAATGGCCTAGTAGCTTTGGGTATTGCCATTGGACATAAAGCTGGATTTTTCAAAGCACTGAGGAAATGCAGCCAACCAGTAACTTCACAAGAATTGGCAAATCTGTTAGGATATAAAGAAAGGTAATGTACATTTATCTGTCTCAGGACCTCGTTTGTAAAAATTATATGACTCCATGAAACACATACATATTGGCATTTATAGACCGGCAATCAAAGCATCAAATTAGAAAAAAAATATGTAAATTTTCCGGAAAAATCATGCACTGGAGAGACAAATATTTTTAAAGATGACGCAATAGAATAACGATTAGTTTATCTTTTTCTTCATTTCTTCATTTTTTTCTGAAAACATACAAGAATCAAATTTTCTTTGATGCTAGTACTTAACTATTTGAAACATTTAACTAAAAAAAATAACAAACGATTTCATCAATTGCATATTTTTTTAGAAAATGAATTTAGGCATGCAGTTCGTTCGGTGAAAAAATTGGCTACGAATACTTGGTTAGAAGTAGAATATCAAATGTTTAAGACCAGTCTTTTTAGAAATGGTATTAGCAAATCACCGAGAAACTGAAAAAACAAATACATTATATTTTCTCCTATCTTGAAATTCACTTTCCTGTAAGGTAAAGTGATTTGTCAATTAAAAAACCGCCGTGCGCGGTCCCGGCTTATGAATAGGCCCGCAGCATCCTCTGAGCTTGGAGTATGAGTCTTCCTAACAGAGGCCCGGCACCTGGATCGGTTTTCAGGGGCTCTGGCTACAGAGCTGCCGGGCGCGTCCCCGGTTGGTGAATAGGGGAATGCCCTGTCTATGCGGGGTAGTCAGGTCATAATACGGAAAGCCTGGCCGTGAACCATTGTAGCCAAACTGTATGGAGAAACGCCACGCTCCATGTAGTATAAAGACAGCTTCTATATTTCTCTAAAGAGAGCAGACGCACTGGGTGTCGTATAGAAGGCTAAATTTCCTGCCCCTACCCATTTCTACCCTTTTCCAGTGGCAATCAAAAGTCGTTACCCCGGTTGTCCCTTCCACCATTATTTCTTTCTTCTTTTACTTACATTTTTTTTTAATTCATTAACTTGTTCTCGTCCTGATATAGCTAAAATATTGCTCATTGGACGTTAAACTCTAACTAATCAATCAATCAATCAACCAATCAATTAAAAAAAACAATATTTAAGAAATAGATTAATGTAAGCGGGCTCTATGCGAATTAGAACATGGACAGACCTTATATTTGTCAATATTTTATACCGAGCGATATTTGTCAATATTTTATACCGAGCGACAGCGAGGTATAAAATGAAGACAAATATAAGGTCTGACCATGTTCTTATTCGCATAGAGCCCAATTGCAATAATCTTTTTCGATTCTAATATATTTAACAAGCGTTTTGAACACGCTCTTAGAAGCGGCTCTTAGAGGGAAATGTTGGGTTTGACACTAGAATTAAAATATGTCGGAAAACTGCATGCAAACACACATAAATTGACATAGATAAATCTATATTCGTTATTTTATTAAAACAAGTCGACATAATGGTGTGAGGTGTGAGGTTCCTCATTGTGTTGAAGACCGTACGATGACCACTAGATGCTTTGTTTTGGGTCGTTTTAACCTGGATATGGGATATTGTCTCCTTGACATTTACCCCATTTCCTTTCTTTTTCATATTTATTACAGAGTTTGTCTCTAGTGCTGTGTGGATGCAGTAAAATGTATCCCCGTGTTTGAGGTGTATGCTCTTCTTTATATTTATAGTAATGGAGTTTTTGTTTTGGAGATAACTTCCTATTTTGGTCCTAATATATTTGAATAGTTGAATAAATCCCTTTTGCCCCTTCTATGGTCCTACTGATGTGTCTTGCATTAATCTTGAACTTTGCTCTGTGATTGTTTAAGTGTTTGTTGCGTAGCTTTACATATATTTCATGTCTATGTCGTGTTTTATGACAGTTTTTGCAAGACATCTCTGTCTGTTTTTAACTTATTAATAATTGCTATTGCAGTACAGATGATAAGTGTTTATTATCAAAGGACATATTCCGCATCCATTCATATACCTTTTCATACTATATATGCATTCACTAAATCATGATTTTAAGAAATGGAAAGAAAATTATATTTAACTCTTTACAGTTATCCACGTCTGCTGCAAAAAACAATTCATTCACAAATTCTAACCCTGCCAAAATTTCTACTATTACAAGATGCTTTAAATCTAACAATGCCTCAGCAGCACTTATTTTTAATAGCAAATGACGTGGATATCCACAAATTTCTCCTTGTAATGCCAAAAAATGATTTACTTGTTCTCGCCTCATCAACAAAAATACTGCTTAATCAACCGTCAATGGCAGAACATTTACCCTATCTTTTGAAACTGACATAAATTGAAAAACTAATAATCTTATATATTTGATTATACGAACAAAACCTAATTGTGGAATTCAATATGTAGGGGAAACCGGTCAGTATCTTTATAAACGGACACAACAACATCTCTATCAGTTCCGTAGATACAAAAAATTCCGAAGTTTAATTTATCAACATCTAAATAAACATAAACATAACATCAAATTTATAAAGGTTCAACCATTAGAAATTGCTGTAAAGCAGAACGGACAGTCACATAAACAATTTGAAAAATCACGTAGAGCTTGTGAACTGTCTTGGATAAAGAAGGTGCAAACGGCGTATCCTCTCGGTTTAAATGACAACATTATGGGCCTAGGTAACATATCAAGAACTTCTTCCATCAATATTATGGATATTGTTTAAAAAAAAATTACGTAATAAACGATCCCACGGTAAACGTATCAATCGTAATAAACGAAAATACCACAGAACTTCAGTTTCAATTTCTGACCTTGTTACAATCTTTAAAAATAACGGCAGACATAATTTGCTTTGTAAATTATGTTCAATTCCTATTGTTAAATTAAATACTTTATTGGAAAAAATGCAATGCCATAGCATATTACAGTCCAATGTATAAAGCTGCTGGAATAATCAGCGCATTTTGCTACCACAAATTGTTTCCTAAAATTGATAAACCTGAAGACCATAAACGATATTTCCTTAATTTACCGTATATCAACAAAGGGATCGACCTTATTGATGTATCTAGTATATTTAGAGACTCAAAAATTATCAAACTTATTCCTCCTTATTTTGATAATATGGAACCACCCATTATTTTTTATACTTACAAAAAACCCACAAGAGACCTTACTTTTAATTATTCATCTGTTACCAAAAATCCTGAATTTAATCAAAATTCACCCTTGACATGAAATTGTGCAAGCTCGAAGTTTCGATATGAATCTAGTGGTCATGTTATTACAGGAGATCTCAACATCGTCCAGGACCGAGAGGTAAAAACTTTTCTCCAAAAAGGACACAATTATCGTCCTCCTTCAAAAATCATTTGGAAGGACTGTCGTGAAGTCATTAAAAAACCGACATGTCATTCTGTAAAAAGTGGTGTAAAAGAGAAAATGCGGATAAAAAATCGTTGGATCCCTTCATTAACAAATGCATGGAAGTTAATGATATACGAATAAATCATTTTAAAAGACATTATAAGCAGCAGAATACCATTCCTGCGATTTCAAAAATTTAACGGAAGTTAAAAGATTTGGAAAAAGAGTATATATTTGTTCCGGCAGATAAAGCAGCCAATAATGTGGTTGTTGTTTGAAGGAAGTATTACATCGAGGTGCTTCGGAATGAAATTACCAATTCTAGTACATTTCAAGCTACCACGTCAACAGAAACAAAAATAATTGATGATCACATGATAGCTACAGCTGAACTTAAAGCAACTTCTAATTGTAAAAGCATTCCTACTATGTATTGGCTTCCTAAACTTCACAAAAATCCTTTCAAATTTCGTTTTATTTCGGCATCAAGTAAATGTTCAACTACACATATTTCTGTTTTATTGACCAGTGCACTTACTACCATAAAAAATCTCGTCATCAACTTTATCAACAAATGTTATGAATACAGTGGAATTAACTACTTTTGGAGTGTTAAAAATTCGGTAGAAGTTTTGGAAAGACTTCGATCTGTTAATGAAGCATACACCTCCGTCGATAGCTATGATTTTTCTAACCTTTATACTACATTACCGCATACACTCATCAAAGAGAAATTTTCGTATTTGATCTAATGGTCCTTCAAAAAATCAGGATGTACGTACAATTTTTGCAATACATTTAAATCGTTTTTCAGTGACGACAAACATGACAAATATACCAAATGGACTTGTCAGGATATGATAAAAGCATTCAATTTTCTTCTTGATAATATTTTTGTTCGTTTCGGTGATACAGTCTATCGGCAAAAAATAGGTATTCCTATGGGTACCAACTGTGCACCTCTCATAGCAGATTTATTTCTTTATTGCTACGAGTCACAATTCATGGCAAAAATTCAAAAAGACCCTTCTAAACAGCATTTAGTGGATAAATTTAACAATACATATAGATATTTGGACGATATTTTGGCTTTAAATAATCCTGAATTTTCTAAATTTACAGATGAAATTTATCCTGCAGAACTTACTTTAAATAAATCCAATAGCAGCAGTGATTATACTCCTTTTCTTGATCTTGATATATCAATAAATCAAGGAAAGTTAAACACTAAGGTTTATGATAAAAGGGATGATTTCTC
>MJUU01061288.1:113290-125145 GCA_002080025.1 Modiolus philippinarum
GAAAAACTTCTGCATCAAGGGTTTAGATATCATAAATTGATAAAAACATTCTCTAAATTTTATTATAGATACATTGACTTATTAAGAAAATTCGGTTCTACATGCAGGGCTCTTATACATCAGGGCATTTCACATCCAAACTAATATCATTTACAAAGCGCATAAATGCAAAAATTGTCCTTCCAAACTTATTAATCCGTTGAACAAAGTTATTCATAAAGGATATAAATACAGCATTGTTGTTAAATCGTTACTTCTGGTTTTTGTTGGCAAAAATATTTATCATCTCCTAAATGCTTTACACCATAACTAAATTCAAACAATTTTTCATATTGGCAGTATTTGGCATTGCACAATATCATGTTCTTCTTTCATAATTGATGACGTTGTTATACCAAATCTATTTAGAAGTATTTCAATTGAAGTTTCATATGTAAAAAGGCTTGATATCATAGTCAACGGAAATGATGTCCTTAGCTAGCTGTCAGTAACTGCGAGCATTTGTCCGGACAGTACATGTGTGTATTGTCTTCATGTTTTATGTACTTCATTGTAAGGGTACTCGTCTTGATAAGTGGGACTTTTTTCTAGTTTGATTTTTACTGTGAGTCTTTTTGTGTATTTATTTTTTAGCCATTCACCACACATAGGGGGAGGGTTTGGATCCAGGAAAACGAGTTTAACCCCAACGCAATTTTTGCGCCTGTCCCAAGTCAGGAATATTTTGGTGATTGGCTTGTCTGTCTTTTTATAAAATTTTAGTTTCTTGATATTTGGGTAATTGGATGTGGTTTGTTTCCATTGATTTATTCACTTTTTTACCTTTTGGGTGCCATTTAGGGCTTGCTATATGGTGTGAGGTTCCTCATTGAGTTGAAGACCGTGCGGTGACCCATAGATGCTTTGTTTTTGGTCGTTTTTACCTGGATATGGGATGTTGACATTTACCCCATTTCCTTCCTTTTTCATATAAATCTATATTCGTTATTTTATTAAAACAAGTCGCTCATAAGCTTATGAATTAATACAAATAATCTATTGTAAAAATATAAAATACGGATATTTTAAAATCGAAGCGGGTATTAATGTGAGCTGGTTGTATTTCTGATTTATATGACAGCTTAGTTTTGTTATATTTGACGCCAAAAAAGAAAAGAAAAGGAATAAAAGTCAAATTTATAATTTTATTAATCTTAAAAATTAAAGTTTTTATATCTTAATTGTAGAGCATGATATGCAACATATATAAGATTTCATAACAACAACACATTCGTTGCTAGGTTACATTTATGTCAATTTCAGTTCCGGGTGTTAAATTTAGTAACTGTTGTAAATTTCTATTATTGTCTTTATTTGTTGCAGCTTTTTTGCGATTCATTATTTTAAAGTTTATTTACACATGAATATTGAGTGAATAAAACGTGAAACTGTACATTACGAATGTCCTTTTGTAATAGATATACGCATGCGCTAAAAAATATTGTTGGAAATAGTACATAGCTTTGTTTCCAAAGCCATAGAAGAGAGTCATATTAGAATAAAAATAAATAACAAAAAGTCGCGTCAAACCTTCAATCTTTAGAAAAAAAATGCAATAGTGATTCCTAATTTCAAATTGACGGCTTCAATATGATAATGCACACATTTCATTATTATGTAATATTTTTTTATAACACGTGACATTGCAACCGTCAAGCGAGTGGCAAAAGTTTCATTTCCAAGAGATGTAAATTCACACCCAAGCCTAATTCTGATAGATCACATTCAAGGAATCATTGTTGATAATTGATCGAAAGCACACAGTGGAAGTCGATGTATGTAGAGTGTCGGAATGACAACAACCCTTACATGATTTAACATTTGATTGATAGTATTTTTCTTCAAGCAATGGAATCTCATGACAGTGGTGTCAAGCAATTATTCTACGTTGTCTTTGTGATATGCTTTCAATATATTAACAACAATGTGTATAGTGTGTTTCTATCATCGTAGACACTCTTTAGATCGTTTGTTTGGGCTGTAAAATTCCATCTTGTAATGAAATTGTTTTCACTCGCTTGATCGTCGCAATATATAATGATTTCGGAACTCAATTCATCGTGCTGAGATGTGAACTGCGTGTCTGTGCTTGTTCTTATGTTGTTGTTCTTATTATTGATTAACTTTCTAATAATATAATTTCTAAAAATGTACAACTGGATTTTTCTTCGTCAAACCTGACTTTGTATGTTATATTTATTCACTCTATAATCACTTCATATTGAATTGATTATGTTTTGAGACAGGGTCTGTGAGTCCGAGCGTCAACAATGTTCATGCCTTCGGTTAGAATTAAAGTTTTAGAAAATTAAATTTAAAAAGATAACAATTGAGTTTACTGGTATATCATGACCTGAACATTTTGATTCCAAACAGACACCGAATTGAGCTCCTGACGCCAAGGATCTACAACTTTTCATGATTTTAACTTGATATCAATTATAAACGGTTTAATTTCTTTCTACTTCTATTACCTTTATAGTTTACGTTAATATATATACGAAGAAGAAATGAAAATGAGATAAATAGGACCAGGAAACAAGATTATAGTTCAGCTTTTGCTCAATGTTTCTTTTTCACTTTGACAATAAAAAGCGTTGCAAAAAATCAGACATATATGTATGGCACGCGATAGTAACAAAAATGCGGTATACCTAGTATTTCGAACGAAAACTAGGGTTTTCGGCGAAATACTATGTATACCGATCGGAAACCCCTAGTTAACGTGCGGTATACCTAGTATTTCGCACGAAAACCCCTAGTTTTCGTTCGAAATACTAGGTATACCGCATTTTTGTTACTATCGCGTGCCATAGACATATTACTTACAGTGCAATATCGAAACTATCAATTTCATGATAAGATGTGATGAATGAGTCAGGTATGTGTTATGTAGTTTTGAAAATTATCTAATCATTTTTTTATGATATTCCCGGCCCATTGGCATATTTATCACGTTCTCCTGAAGAATGTGACGTACCCCACACTAATCACATTTATTTCAAAAATAAAAACAATGCATTAATTTCCGAATTCACAGTATATTGTATATATTATTTTAATTTTTATGTATTTTTTTATTTTATTTATTTATTTTTTATTTTTTTTTATTTTATTTTTTTTTTTTTTTGCAATTTTATTTTATATTCTTTATAAATCTTTAATTTGAATACATAATTTCCTTGAAGATGCATTTAGCGTATGACAACTTTGGTTTATTGTTACTTTGGTTCTTCTAGAATTTCTCCAAACATTTTACAATTTTTCCTATATATTTGTAAGACTAATAGGTGAAAAATAACAAAATACCGAGGTTACTGTGAAAGCTTTTATTTAACTTGAATCATATTTAATTTAATAATCATATTTGATTTCAATATTATGTACTCGTGAAAAAACCTATTTAACTCATCCTTTCTTTCATTGTTCATAGATATGTACGAGAATGGCTTGGATCAATGGTTGCTGCTGAACTCATTTGTATAACAGAAGACACCAAGTATCACTTACCTATGGGACAACCCGACACGGAAGCCATTGAGATATTTTCCTTACTCATTCCCGCCTCAGCTCTTAGAGTTGATGACTTGTGTGAAAGTTTAAAAGAGAAGGGTCCTAAAGGTGCATAAGCATGATAATAAATATTGCCTAAAATAATACAAGTTCAGCGTCGTTGTAGTCTTGACGAGTTTAAAAATATATTTATAAATTCTAACCCTTAAAAATACTACGGCTTCATTTCGTGTATGGCACTCGGTGGATGTCCTAACTACTGGACTTGGCTTCCCATTTCGATATTTTTGGTAATAAGTACTTTTTTGTTGACTAATTTTCGATTATGACTTGCCATATTATACAATTATAGTCTGTGTATGAGGTCGATACAATGTTATATCGACCTGGGAAAATCCGAGGTCGATATGTTTTTCCAGGTCGATATAACATCGTATCGACCTCATTCACAGACTACAATTGTTATATTATTAATTTACAGAAACACTGAAAAGGTGATTTTTATCCTTGTCTAAATATTTAAATGCACGATACAATTGAAATATTTCAAAACTTAATATTTAAAAGTTAAAACACTATAACATAATTACAGTGTGTATAATATATACATATTTGATTCTTTAAAAATACATCAAAATGGATTAAGCAACATTCATAGAAACTTGCCATATGCATTACTATTTTTAGTAACATGCGACAGAACTTTTTGATATCAATCTCTAAAAATACAGTTAGTCATGTGATCAGTTCTCCATTAATCAAATTTCTCAAACGATATCAAATTAATAATATTATTTGATTTCAATGCTGCTGATGAGAGGTTTCTCCTTGAAACACGTGTACAGCATAACTAAATTTACTGTTCATTTTGCAACTTGGGTATTTTTGTATTTTGGAACTTCACTTATATTCTTTTTTTTCTGAAATGACCTAATATGTTTTCTTGTTTGACCTCTTGACTTCGGTAAGTTTTCATTCGAACTGCACTTACGAGAAATAAGTTGCCGAATTGGCCATCTGTAGAAACTTAAAGTACTTTAACTTTGATGTTGAGCTACTCATATTTTTTTAAGGGAGTATTAGCCTCAGATTTCAGAAGCATTCTATATCCTCGGGTTTTATCCATTCAAATAGTGCTAAAATTTTTTGCACATGGATCACATTTTCTTGGTCATATGTCACTTTAAAATACATAAAATAGACTGTGTATAAAATTTAATCAACCTCCAATTATAATTTCATATATTTAAAGGCCTATAAACATCTTATGCAAATTGAAGGAAAACTCTAGAGAGATCTATTTCCCGCCAAAATTTTGACGTCTTATATCTCAAAAATTCCTACATGGATTTTAAAAATTTTTTGCTTAAGTTGTTCCATTAGATGTACTCTTCAAGACAAAAAGTCAGAATTTTAATTCTAATTACAAAAGTTTTGAGACTCGTACTCCCTTAATTTTGAAATTGCAAAAAGATCGGTCAACTTTTAAAAAATCTGAATTGATGAAGAACTCAGAATTCCTTATTACATTCGTCTTACTTTAGAACTTGTTACTTTAGATCAGGAAATCAACGTTTCCCGAACTGCGTTTAAGGATACCAGTTGCATTTGCGTGGCAAGAATCACAAGGGTGTTAAGGAGGTAATACACGCATATATTTCACACCGTTTCTATAATGATAAGATACTTGGACCATGGTTATGTAAATAAATGATAAGTACATAACTCAAATGATCAAACATCAGTAGGGGTGTGAGAATCCTTGAAATCTTACCCCCCCCCNCCCCCCCCCCATGTTTGAAATTTTCTGTATTGCACTCTCAATTGTGTTAGTTGCTGGCAGTGTTATGTACTATTTCGATAGAAAAGCAGTTTTAATTAATTAATTTGGTATCAAAAATTGATTGTCATCCATATATCCTGGATAGGTTATAATTATGCTATTTTCTACGAACCCAAATAAGTATGATAAATCATAATTAAGACATGTCTCTTTTGTTATACTAATTGCTTCTACTTTCGAAAACGGTTCATCGCACTGTTGCACTCTTTATTCCCGTCTCAAATACGCAAACACCAACATCACAAATTTTTTTGTTTGTTTTTGTTTTACAGGATTTACCTACGATAAGCAGTCAGCTGTGCTAGATTTTCTTGGTGAACAAAAGCAACTATTTACTGGACAATGGATGAATGACAATTTGATTCCACATTCACACATATCTAAGGGTAAATTTAACTTTTTGTGGCACGTACCATATTTGTATAAGGAATGGGAGTAATAACAAAATTACCGAACAGAATTGTCAGTTGCCGAAATTCACGAGGTAAAGTCTCCAACAGTACTTTATCAATTTAACAATGAAGGGATATGGAGTAAATGCAAATGAGACGAAGTCTCTACAAATACATGGCAAAACTAAGCAATAGAACAAAGCTTTTATTGTTGTTCTTCATCTTGAAGTCACCATGAGGCCTTCAACAATGAGCTTTACTCAAACCTCATAGTAAGTTCAAGACGGCCCCTAGCACCAGTTTGAGCGGAATTTATTGCTAGATGTCGAGCAACGCTACATCCATGTGACTTTACCTATGGATGCTAGATCGTCAACAAACATATACTTAACTGGCAAAGTTTTTGTACAATCGCTCTCAGCCGTTGGCCGACAAAAAGACTAATGGAAGACGATCAGGGTTTAAGAAATATCATTAGCGCTAACAAAATACTGTTTGAACAAATAGTTCAGATTGAACAACTAACAAAATACCGAAGATACCGTTAATTTTGTTTCTGCATAGGGCAATTTAGACAACTTATGTCTCTTTAGCGCAGATCAAATCAAACCACTTAGAAGACCATAAGACATTTTTTGCAGAATCTTAAAAAGAATCATTTACCTAACAAGATCTAAATCAGAAGCTAAAATAAGCTAAGGACATGAAATAAAAGGGACAACAGGAAACACCTACAATGGCTAAAAATTATACATACATGCCACAATATGCTATCGAACTACACAGGAAAAACACAAATTAGACAAAAGACAAAAGTTTAACAACGCTAGGAACTCGGGACAGCCAGACTTAGTACCACACTAGCAACAGCCAGCGGTAGGGTTAAACCTGTTTAATGGTACCCAAACCTCCCCTTTCTCTATCCCGTTTCCCTATAGTATAAAAAAACCTACAGATAAAACCCAATACAGGTAGACCACTAACTCCAAGGCCACAATCTTGAAAAGGAAAGAATAAGACAAAACGTAATTTAGAAAGATGTGTCAAGGAGTGATCGCCGCTAAACTGCCGGCTAGCTCAAGGAGCCTAGTCTGCTGGTAAAACACTGTCGCACTACGGAATAATAATCAAATTTAAAACTTCACGAAGGGTTTGGTAAAGAATCATAATGGATTTCAGCAGACATCGGCAGTATCAGTGAGAGGCCAGTATTATTATAAAATCTTCAGGTCATTGGACCCCAAAGCCAATTTAACGGAATCATGAAGAATATCCGGTCAATATCCCTTATTTCTTAAAGATTGTAAGTTACGTCCCGCTTTTTCTGGATTTTTTATCCTTTTTTGACATTTTTAACAACATTTCCGTAAAATCGAGGGTTAGAAATGCCATTAGTAATAAGCTGTTTCCGAGCCGCATTATATTTAAATATCAAATGTTCATATCTTATATAAAACTTCTTAAATGTGTTTATCAATCTATGAATGTAATAGTCTGGATGTGGTAGTAAGGTTACGTTCAGTAAAGTCGTCAAGAGTAGATCAGACGCATGCGAATCGTACCAGTTGAGGTATATACAAACCGTATGATGGCGCTGCAGGAACGTCACCATCAAGAAAAGGGAAATTATTTATAGTGAAATAAAAATCATCCCTTTTATCATAAATTTTAATTTTAATTTTTCCAGAGTCAACGATGATAGTTAGATCGAGAAATTGGCAGTATTTAGAATCATTGTTTGCTTTATTAAGTTTCAGTTCTTGTGGGTAAATGAGGTCGACATAGTCTAAAAACTCGGGATTGTCAATAGTTAAGATATCGTCCATATACCTGCTGTTATCGTTGAAAATTGAAATAATTTGATCACTGTTTTGTATTGATCCATCCTGTAGTTTTTCATAAAGTCTCAAGCCTTAAGAAAGTGTGCGTTCTAAAATTTTATATCTACTTAATTAAAGCCTTTTATTGTGTTTTTAAAAACAAAGAAAAAGTCAAAACATTTTGTGTAAAGAATTATCTAAGCTGATTCTTTACTGTTAAGGGGGGATGTCTTACAAATACAATAAAGTAATAGAAATTACTAACTGTATTGTGAATAATATTTGTTGAAACGGAGTAGTCCTCACATCCACGGTGGACTTATCTTTATCTCAAGTGAAATCTCGCTAAGTCATAGGAATACTTCTTTCACAGCATTATTTGTATTTATTTTCAGGCATCGAAAATCATTTAAAATGATTTTCGATTATACGAAAAACATTGAGAAATTCATTTAATTTTTTTTGTATCTTTGTAGATAAAGTAAGACATATTTTAGATATCGGTTGTGGAACCGGAAGGGCAACAATTAATATAGCAAAGCATTTTCCAGACGCTTTTATCACTGGAATAGATCCCACAAAATTCGCAATAGAGAAGGCCAATAAAACAAAACACGAAGAACATGTTGAAAACGTAGAATTTGTCCAAGTTGGAGTAGAAGACATGGGAGATGATTGGACCAATAAATTTGACTGGGCTATTGCTATTCAGGTCCTCCATGACCTTCCTGATCCTGTTAAAAGTATCAAATCTATCAAAAGAGTTTTGAAAGACGGAGGAATTCTGTCGGCACAGGACCCAGATGTACACTCGGATCCTAGAGATAATGTTGGGTTGTTATATCCTGCTGCAATGTTAATTGTAAGCTGTTGTTGTTGTCTACCTTCCAGTTTATCAAGCGAGCCTGCTGTTGGTAATGGAATTGGATGGGGACTTGAAAGCAGAGCCGATTTCCTTAAATCACATGGATTTGAAATCATTGGAGAAAAACACAGTGATATGATTCACTGCCAAAAGGACATCATTTAGAGCGACTTAGATGTAAATTCTAATATTTTATACATAAAATTTAACCAGCTTAGCGCCATTTGTATGGTTTGATATGTATTTAAGGTATCTTTAAAACTTAAAGAAAAATATTTTTATTGTAATTGATCTATTTTACAACTTTCATTTCTGAATAATAAACTCAATAGTAATGTAGCTACCATTTCGACTATGCCCATACACCTAATGATCTATATACTATAAGGGCAACGATTTTTTTTCTGTCTTCGCGAGCGTTTTAAGTCGGTTCATCAATATACATTGTGTTGTACTTGGGAAAATACCGAAAAACCAAATTATATTTTGAAAAATGCGATATCTCCATTAAAGAATATGTTTCAAACTAAATGTTATTCCAATTAATCAACTCTAATCTTACCTGATTTGGACTAATCTGTTAGGTTCTACTCAACTGGTTCTCTTACCTGTGAGCTGTTACATCTTTCGAGCCGTTTGATCTTCCAATTGATGTTATCTGCAATTACAGATACAGTTGTCGAATTGGCAAACTGCAAACTCACATTGGCTAGGGGGAAGGTTTGGGCCCAATAAAACTAGTTTAACCCCGCCGCAGCAGGTTTGCGCCTGTCCTAAGTCAGGAAATTTATTAAGCCTCTGTGTGTCTTGTCTGTTTTCTAGTTAGTTCACTTTATGTCTATGGGAGTCTAGGATGATGTTTATTTCGCTGAACTTGATTACTCTTTATTTAGGGGCCAACTCCGACCTGCCGTTGGGTGTGGGGTTTCCTCACCGTTCATTGAAGATCTTATGGTGGCTTTGAGTTGTTATTACTCCCCTTTGGGTCGTTGTCTCCTTGACACATTCCACGTTCCCTTCTTTTTCCTATTATATTTAAAGCTACTTTGGTATTTAGTTGTTGATTTACCTAAAGCAATATCAAAAACATATGAATACAAAATAGAATGAAATGTAAATCAATTTTACCTTAAGTTCGCAAATTTTCAAAATTTGTCACACTAGCGCAAATAAGGGTAATTGTATGGTTATTTGTTTTTCATTCTTGAAGATCTGCTCGATTGAAAATCGTTTTAGCAGATAGAATGCAAATATAAACTTAGTCCGGTCACTTGATACATAATGCAGAGGAAGTGTTAATGCCACCATGCAGAAGTAAACTTGTGTGGAAAAAAGTTTGGTTCCGACCTCTGAATAATACAACTTCTCTTAAATCTGCCTTGATCTGTCAATCAAAATTATTATAGTCTTTGAATCAGACATATGCCACCATAATTTTTTTTTTCAATCGTAAAAATCTAACTGTTTTAATGAAAAATGTACATGTTCAATATTTTGTATCCTTGCTTGCGACGAAATTTTTTTTGAAGCAAGACATGGGGATAGCGATTACGGCAGACACAATTAGACATTATGGAGAATAGTCACAATTATTAAGCTGAGTTCTCGGCGAACGGTTTAGGTAAGAAGAGTTGAAAATTGGTTAAGTCCAGTTGAATGATGTTTAAACCGGTTGAGAAAAAATGTTAACAAATTTCTAAATTAAAGTAACATTAGATAATGTTTTGTCCCGGTTCACAGTAATGTTTATGTATGGTTTATGAAGTTTGAATATTTACGCAGCTTACTAGGGATGATAGTGTTTGAGTAGAACACAAATAAAGAAGAATAAGAAAATTATTGATTTGTAGACAGCAATTGGAGAAAAAAAAGCGACACTAAAAATTAATAAAGCTAAATAGTAAACGTGATTCTTTAAAATACCCCACAATGTATTTGTAGGGATTTTGACCAATTTACATTTCCTCCTTATCTCTTTGTTTGTTTATTGGGTTGTTAGATAACAAAATACCGAAGTAAGTGTTAATTTTCTGTATGTGCGCATTTCGACAACTTATGTCTCTTCAGTGCAGATCGAATCAAAACATTTGGAAATCTATTAGCAAAATATGAGTGAAATCTGATGGAGAACAAATCACCAATAGAATCTAAATAGGAAAGCCAAAATCAGCTAAGGTATGATATTATTAAATTGTAATTGTGATTTGGAATTAATACCGTATAACACCACAACGCTCCAGTTGTGAAAATTTGTGGGGTTTGGAAGTTATCACGTCATGCTCAAACGAATAACGAAATAAATTTCTTCAATTTAATTGTCAATTACGACATTTGATTCGATTTCCTCCGGATCGCGAGAAGATTATACGTCCTGGATGTCCTCAACCCTTACATCGCAGCTCTTTTGTTCTAGCCGGAGTGATCTGAGTCGGATCACCCAAGCAATCTCACCCAAGTTAGAACAAAGGATTTTTACTTTGTATTTTGTTTTTGTCAAGGCCAGATTTTTAGAACTGTTCAGTTCTTTGAACTTAGTAAAATTTTATGTTTAAATATCAAGATTTCAAAACGTTGAAAAATAACATAGTCCGTAGTAGGTCGTTTCGGTTACTAGACTTCTACCTTACCTACTAGACCACGAACTCGTTGGATTTACCGTGCTATAAAAATCGTATATAAAGAATCGTTTTGATGCACCATTAGGATATATATTAATATTATAGTATGAACTATTTATTTCATGACATTATAATCATGGAAATAATTTTTAAGAATATATATATCGATGTTCTTTCAATTTATATATTAGCTGGGATGTAAATTAGTCATCACACTCGGACTTGGTGTGTCTGTATAAGCTCACCCCTCCGGCTTCCGGCCGTCGGGGTGATCTTATACAGACACACCGCATCCTCGTGTGATGACTATAACATTATGAAGTTCTTGAAATTTTCATTTCATAAATTATACGCAGCTCAGACTTCAGGGGTCTCTGTCCTGGGCTGAACGTTGCCTTTGCTGTATATTAATTTGGGTTTGTTGACGATAAGTGGCAATAACAAAGGTCTTTGCTTGAACGAACGACTGGAAGCATTAGGCGGGTCCTTCGATAGGTAATGAAAGACCATCAAGTGTATTTGTTTACGACTGCAGATGACATTGCTGTCGACGCACACCTATCATCCACTTCCGCAGCCATCACACTGATGCAACATTTGTTAAAATCAGTGGCTATGTGCTAAAGCTCCCGGGGATTCGGTCGAGGAAGTACTTCAAGATCAAATTCTCCAATCCGCACGGGGGCTTTTTTTTTTTTTGGTTTGTCTGTTTGTTTGTTTGTTTGTTTTTGTTTTTTTTTTTTATTTTATTTTGGTTTTTTTTGG
>MJUU01061291.1:15842-60353 GCA_002080025.1 Modiolus philippinarum
TTGCGATTGCAAGCAACTCAGACACTAATTGCAATCATTCCATCTCATTTGCAGCCTCCAAATCTACTTAGAAATAAATTTTCGTTGAAATCTGACGAAGTTCAAATATTTTACGTATTTTGTCGACTATCTCGGCCATTTTGATTTCTTTTTTTCAAACAAATTCATCCCTTTCATCTTATTGACCCATTTATACAAAATATAAACATATACTGCAATGCAGTTCATTAGACATTTGATCCTCAATTATTCAACATAAAATTGCGACCATCTGGGAAATGCCGGCCATTTTGAAACTTTTAACGCAAAAAATTATCTCAAGATGGTATCTAACTGCATGCAAAATTTCAAATTGTTTCGTCGAGCCAATTTTAAAATGACTGCCCGAGCATAATTTATTAGTTGTTATAATTATAATAAGTATAGTAATATTAACTAGACGAAACGTAGAATAACATCTTCCCACCCTACTTCGTCTGGATTGACACGATAAACATGATACATGGGACTTGAGGTTTGCTGATTCTTCTACACTTAAAAAAAAGATAATAACAAAACATAAGCAATAAACGATTACCAAAAGCAGCTAAGAGAAAGCAGAGAGATTAAACAAAACATAACAGGGGACATCGTCTGGTCTGTCACATTGATCATGTGCAGTGGTGGTATGTATCACTCTGGTAGTAAACCCGGAACTATATTATTTGTGAATTGTCAGTCCGAATCATTAGATATGTCTTGAAGTTCTTATTTCAGGTACTCGGAAGTCAATTGTAGCAATATTGAGATGTTATTGATGGAATTCCAGACATCTCTTCAATTTAGACTCCTTTCGGATAATACAGATAAAGAAGTGTAAAAAAAAGATTGTTCATCAGAATCATCACATTGGCTTTGTATGATCAATGACACGAAAAGTATAATCGCTTGCAATAGTTTGCAGAAAATTGAAAGATGATCCAATGGTCATAAAATGAAAAGGATTTTTCACTTAATTGATAAAGAACAAAACTATGTAAAATAATAAAGGTCAATCATTGAAGTTTGAATTTATTTTTGATGCAATATTTGCAGTTGAAATCCGTCATTACTACTTTTAAATTTGTGTGTATGCATACAAATATGTACATGCATTATTTATATGAGAGTAGCTGCAGCATAAACAATCAATATAATATAGATGCTTGTACATAAATTGCAGAAATACCGGTGATTTACATATTGAGAGTACACTTGTTTTCCATCAAATCGAAAACAAACATCGCATTACTTATTATCTACTTGGCTATACTAGGATTTGGAAGTTAGAATGTTTCATATCTTTGTTGCCGTTATTTGCATTGTGCTTTTTCTATTTGTAGCATGTTCTACAAAAACCATAAAAACTAAATCATTACCCGGACCAAAAGGTATACCGATTTTCGGTAACTTTTTTCAAATGAAATATGAAAAGATGTATTTGACGCTTCATAAACTAAGCTTACAATATGGTGATATTTTCAAATTCACAGTTTTCGGACAAACATTTGTCAGTTTGAATTCGTCAGATATTATGCGAGAAACATTTTTACACGAACCAAATGGGACAATTTGTGCTGCCAGACCGCCAACTTTTGTTGGAAAATATGTTCAGGAAAATTTTTCCGATGTAGCATTTTCCTCTCCTGACAAAAGTTGGATGATGCGCAGAAAACTATTTCATATTCAAGTAAAATCTTATGGAGAAGGTCTTGTCCGCATAGAAGCCGAAGTTATAAAGAATTTAAAACATATGAAAACCGAGCTTGAAAGCCTCAATGGTCAACCCGTGTGCCCAAAGTATATGGTGGAGGAATTCATCTATAATACTGTTGAGACGCTTGTAAGTAGCAAGATGTAGTTATGATTAAACTTATCATCATTATTGTACCTTACTAGTTGGGACATGTTTATTCGATATATGATCATATATGAAAGGTACAAAGAAATTACTGTGAAAATAGTAAAACGTGTGTTAAAAAATGTTATTACTATGATAATGTCTTTGTTGTGTACAACTGAACAGAAGAATTAAAAGAGCACTAAAAATGCAAAATGAAAAAAAAAGTATATCTAAGTGTTACCTGTCTAACTAGGCTATTGCGTTATTTACAGTGATTTTTTGAATAGAGCAAAAACACTGTCCCAAAAGCTGCTTAGTCAGGGATTTGTCCAGCCTTTGTTACTTTCATCCCTTCAGAAATTCTACGGCCGTCACCATAAAATCATTGACAGATATGACGTGTCTGTGTCCCAAATGAAAACGGACATTTTCAGCTAGATTTCACGTCTTCACGAATTTGACGTAACCGGTCTTGACTAAACCCTGGATTGATTCACTGATGGTGTGACAGCTCGGCATATCCCGAAAATTTTAGCCGCCTTTTAAATTTGGGTATTGATAATATTTCAGATTTTTTTTTAATATAGAGCATATATAATCGGGAGGATTTCAAATAGTCGGATAAGACAGAAAGTCGCTGAATACAGTGGGTCGTTCAGACAGGTTTGACTGTAATCGAAAACTTATGATTGTGATCGGTTAATGGTTAACATATTGTTTATTGCAATAATTAATATACATTCTTCATTCATCGTATGACGCGTATGAAAACAGTTAATTCTTTACGCATAGCACATGATGTCTTCACAGTGACTAGTAATTTCGTGATAATGTCCAGTTTGGTGATACTGACATTATCAGTTATTATATATCATACATTTTACCGATTAAAATAAATATCACTTTCCTGTTTACCTTAAAATTGAATCTATTGAATGAGGAATAAAATTGACCAAAATAAACCTAAATAAAAAGGAACGCTTCTTGATCTTTTTTTTTATTTATTTATTTTTTTATACCAGTATAACATGTAATAGAGTCATGGGGTTAAATGTATTATTTTTTCCATTTATTAAAGATAATAGGTCGATGTTATGGAAGACATGGTGAGCTACAAAAACTACTGAAAAAGCTGAATGATGATGGTAATGCTTTGGGCAATCTAGGTGTCGATGTTCTATATTCACTGTTTCCTTTCCTACGTTTTCTACCCTTAAAACACTCAAATTTATGGAAAGAGTTTATTCAGGAGAAACGACAACTGATGGAGGTCTTGTCAAAAATAACGGTCAGTAACATCTGTATATAGGTTTGTTTTGATACTTGGTAATACCCCAATATTTTAACACAAAACAGACAAAATAGAAGATATCACAGCTATGTGAATGTCATAAGGTAAAAACGCACATTAATACACAAAATTTTATCATTATGAAAAAGAAAGGAAATGGGGTAAATGTCAAGGAGACAACATCCCATACCCAGGTTAAAACGACAATCAACTCAACCATTTGATATTCTTGAGATTGCAAAGTAGTCGTTGGATGCCTGTCAATTTTCAGATCATTCATGTAATGCCTAGGATACTTCAACTCCATCTATGAACTATCGTTATATTTTTAAAAATCTTGTGATGATGCTCAAGTTAAGTTAAACGTATCAAATAAATTATGTGATTGCATATTCTAATGCAACATTTATATAACGAAGGTTTTGATTGGTCAAAACTGACTGTCAATTCCACCATCTACACATATGGTACAAAATAGGTTCCCTGTTCAGTCTGGTTCCTAATATTGTTACAAATTCACGAGTTAAAAATAGATCATGAAATTGATTTGTTGCATTAGAATCGCAATAACAGTACATTATTTGAATATCCGAGGGCGTCAATCTTGATTTGAAAAAAAATATCCGTTTACAGCCTCCGCTACGCGTCGCCTATAAACTGCATTTTGACCGTCAAATCTACGATTGACTGCCTCGGGTATTCAAATAATGTACTGTTATTGCTTAAATAATTCAATCGTTATGTGTTGACTATACTTAAAAGTTCTCATGTAATGCTTGTTGCATTTCAATCAAGTCACGTGATGCTTTCTATTTCAAATCAAACATGCTTAATATCAGTTATCCGATGTCCGTTATTTTAGAACCCAGTAATGTTAAGAAGTAAGTCACGTGATGTTCGTAGCCAATGCAGGTATATTATGTATCAAACCCCAAAAGGATATGTCAACAACAATTCAACCTAGTCATTAACGTAACATTTTAGCCCAGTCATGCAGTTTCAATGAAAACTTTATAAATAAATGAAGCAATATAACTTAAAATTTATAAATATGAGAGAACGAAAAGAAAGATATATATACAACCAACAAATTTTAAACATTCATGTTGATTAAACAAAAATAATTGAAGCAGCAGTCAAATCTACGAGAAATGATTGACAGAAAATACAAACAATAAAAAGGGAATTATATAATCATATCCGTAATATACACTGTAATGATCCTGAATTAGAAATTCAAAATTTTGGGAACTTATTCATTTTCTCAACCAAAATGAACTCGAAATCATGGAGACCGACAATACAGCATCAGCATCACATCTTGTATTTTACATTTATAAAATATTGCTGTAAAAAGAAAAATCTGTTGACATATGAAAAAAACAGATATACCAAAGCGGTCGGAAAGATCGAGATATCAAACATAAAACTTGTAACTTCTGTAGTAATGACTTCAAGATATGGGTACCACACCATTTTTAAAGTAGACTATTTGCGAGTAACTCGACTCTGTGAAGGTAGTCATAATCGAAAAATTTACATCCCTTCATAACCTGTATCCACAGAAGGAAAATCCGAATTACAGGGGTATGTATCATGGTTTTATGGAGGAGATTAAGAAAACAGATGAAGATGGAATACATATTACAAAGGCAAATATCCGAACCATGTTAATAAACGTTGTTGCTGCAGGTATGGGTCTTTTTGCTATTTAGAAATCAATGTTTAATAAATGACATTGCCAGATGGTTTTAACGAAAAGAAATATTTTAAGGCGGTAACCATAATGTACTTCTGGGTTGAGGGCGTTTGTCTCTTTGTCTGTCAAAAATATAAGTTTTAGTCTTGAAATTGAAAATATATTTGTACTCAAGAGCGTATAAATAAACAACTGCGACCTAAAACACTAAAATGCTCATCCGATTTTTTAACCAAACAGAATATGTCCTTAAAGGCAGAATGATAAGCTACTGGAAACCGGATAATTTTCGCGATTTTCGCGTTTGAAATGAAAGCGCGAAAATAAAACGGCATGAATGTACTTGTTAATTATTGAAGTCACTGTTCAGCAATTTTGCAGCGCGAATTCAAAGCTGCGCGAACTAAGATCCTGTCAATTTACCGCGAAGTAAAGACGGCGCGAAATTTTCCTGGTTTACATTATATGATAAAATTGATATATATATTGTATGAATGATGTAATACTGTAATTGTACTTATTTTCGCGGTGTACTTATTTTCACGAATTTCGCGGTCGGCAACTTTTCGCGAAAATAAGTACCCGCGAATGTAATAATTAAACATTAAAATTATAAGGAAAGCACTCACTTCCGTTAAATTAAATACACGCAAACTTGGCTAGAAAGGAATATTCGCGAAAATAAGTTGCCGCGAATATAAGTACAATTACAGTACTTATGATCACAACTGTTTTTAAAAACATTAATATCCTCAGAGTTAAGAACGCACTCCGCACAAACCGATTGACTTCCTAATTCCATCAAATCGATCATCAATATAACTCGATTTAAAAAGGAAGTAAATTGTCTCTACCTTGATAAGGAAGACCAATTGCACAACCATTTTTACCATTAATACTTTGACCTTAGAATGATTTAAATAAATTCAATTAAGTTGATACTTATTTGTGAAGGATCCCATGGGAAATAAACCGGACTCATTTCATGGGTTCTACTAGTACACTAGTATTTACAATGAATAGATATAAATAAAATCATCATTAGACGAAGTCTCCACAAATACATGGTAATGCTAAGAAAGTATTTACACTTTTATTGTTTTTTCTTCATCTTGAAGTCACCATGAGGCTTCAGCAATGAGCTTTGCTCATATCTCATAGCAAATTTTAGACTCTCCCTTGCACTGAACTGAGCGGAATCTATTGTTAAATGTCGGACAACATCACATCGATTATTGTTTTCACTGATGGATGCAGGATCGTCAATAAATATAAATCTTGCTTTCAAAGGGTTCAACAACTCTCAGCCGTTGCCCGTCAAAAAGATTATTCAAAAATTACATATATGAAGAAGATGCATTTAGCTTAAGTAAAAGTTTAGACAAGCATTTGTCACTTTTATATTTTTTTCTGCTGACCAAATTAAAATATTAATTACGTTTCCTCAGATGGTACTTTCCTTTACTTATTTAAAATATAAAAAAACGAATGATACACATTTTTTACAATTTATATTTGACCTTTCTTAATAATTTTTTCGGGCTAGAAACAAAGTTCTGTACTACTAAGCTTCACAAATACATCAATTCAGTGGAAATAAATAACACAAAACAAAACGTAATGGTCAATAAAGCTTTTACCATTTCGAGTTTCATAAAAGCATATCAAATGCCTGATTGCACTATGAGATTTTGGATATACAAAATTCAAAAGGCAAAAATTATTGCACACCGTTCTCGTCAAAACTATCGGGAAAGACATTTGTGTAAAATTACACACCGAGATTTTTTAAAATGCACCGAGAAATAAAAATATGCACTTAGAAATTATTTTTACACACTCGGAATTAATTTTACACACTCAGAAATAAATTTAACACACTAAGTTTTGTGTGCACTTTCTCTGCGCTGATCTCATAAATATTCATGTAATATGAATTATTCAACAAAACATCTTGATCTTCTGTGTGTTTCGGGTTACTTCGGACTTCCGAATAAACATAACTTCTCTGGGAACATGATCTATTCATGCTATTTTTTTACATGAATATTTATGAGATCTACGCATTTTAATCTCAGTGTGGAATTAAAAAATCTCGATGTGTAATTTTTGACAAATGTCTTTCCCGATTGTTTTGACGAGAACGGCGTGCCATAAAAAATACCAAAATAATTACGAATTAAGCTTTAAGTTTTGTTATGCTATACGCATGTTTAAAGTAGTAACCTCTTATTAGAAATATTATTAGAATCAAATACAAGCCATAATTCCAAAATATAGATAAGAAGTACTCATTACCAAAAGTATGAAAATAGAAAACCGCTTACCATAATATAAGGCTTCCAGTACATATAAGCAGCAAATTTGCAGGAACTTTGCAGCAAACATGCTGCACACTGTTTGCAGCAACCTTGCTGCAAGTTCATTTTTCGCATGCAAATGAGTTTTCCGGCACACAGTGTGCCACAAGTTTGCAGCACACTTCCAATGCATCTCCCTTCAGTTTCTTGCACACTTCACGCACACAGCTCTTGCACACTTCCCGCACACAGTTCCTGCACACTTCCCGCACACAGTTCCTGCACACTTCCTGCACACAGTTTCTGCACACTTCCTGCTCACAGTTCATGGAAAGGTCACACCTTGACCTTGTCATGTGTACATGTATTGCACTTCATTTTATTGTCTAATGTTTTTATCAATATACCAGCTGTGTGAGAGGTATAAAACATACATTATTTTTGTATTACTATGATAACAGAATTATAATCCATTCAAACTCTTGGCTGTTTTCCATTAAAATTAATCTAAAAGCAGGTCACCCTCTCTCTTTTGAATTGTTTTTCTCTTACCAATTAAAACAGATTATTTAACAGATAAAAATTATAAAATATTGTACAAAACACTATAAAAAGATCCATTTACCTTCCATATATGTATTTCCCTCCATTTAATTCAAGATTTCTCACACAAAAACAATTGTTTTCCTTTTGTTGTTGCAGCATCTGCCTTCCCTTGGCTCCATTTTTTTTTAAAATTCTGCACATGTGCAGAGACTACGGCACACTTCCTGCACACAGAATCAAAAGCACTTCTGGCACACAATGCTATTTCTCTGTTCATTTATGGCACACTTCCCGCACACAGGTTACAGTGTGCGGGAAGTGCGCCACAAGTGTGCAGCTAGCAGCATCATTAAGCTCAGTTCTGGCACACTGTAGCTGCACATCGATTTGGTTGCGGGAAGTTTGCAGCAACTTTGCAGCAAGTTTGCTGCACACTTCAGATTTTGGTAAGGGACCAAATCAAGAACAAAGAACATCCACTCACTTAAATACACGGGATGGCTGAGGTTTAAGGGGTTAGCATTTAGATAAAAACAAAAATTTGTGTAAAACTCAAGGTGAATCTGTGGTACACAAGTCTGACATCTGACATTGTGAATAGCCAGTAACTTTCGTTCCGTTGTAAACGTAATTGGAAGAGTTACCTCACATCAGCAGCATTAGTATCAAAGAACATGGAAGTCGTTATCCAAAAATCTAAAAAAAAAAACAATACCCATTACCAAAATTATCGAAATAGCAGCTAAATCAAATAACAAGGATATCCATTGTGCAATGCACGACATGCAGCTTCCGTTTTCATGAGGGGTTAGAATGTATGTATTAACATTAAGTTTCTTGAAAATATTTGGAAGAAAGTCCAATTAGCTGTTGGTTTATATAGGAATCATCAATCATGTATCGGGTATTTCAAAATAGTTGGTGTCATTTTTAACGTTTTTTATCTGTAGGCACAAAATATCATCATCTGTACTTTAAATAAGAAGCACAACATTATGATATTAAATATAAATTCGAGAGAAAAAAATAATGCCTACATCGGAAACACTTACCGCATGTAAAGTTTCTTATGACTGTAGAATAAAGCAATATTGCCTTCATCAGAAACACTTACCGCATGTCAGGTTTCTTATGACTATAGAATAAAGCAATATTTCGACAAGTCGAAAGTGATACCGCCTCTTTATCTATGTGCGCTATGAACTTATTCATTATGATGATGCGATTTTATTTCACTTTTCTACCCTATTCAAGCTTTTCTTACAACACGGGGAACATTATTGTCTGCTATTCACATCCTGGCAACACGACCGGAATTACAAAAGTCAATGCAGGAAGAAGTCGACAGAGTTATTGGACCTGACAGAGAACCAACTTTAAAAGACAGAGAAAATTGTCCACTGATAGAATCAGTTTTACTTGAAGTTTTACGATATATATCTCATGTACCCATGTCGTTGTTTCACTATACATCTGATGCATGTGTAATCAACGGTTATCATGTCGATAAAGGTACTATAGTAAGTAAAACTTTAATTTCTATTCAGAAATATTTTGAAAAGTACTACAAATTGGATTTCAAACAAGAGATTCTTATACACATTAACTAATAATCCATCGACAAATCTGCTTTGACCAAGGTGACTTTTCTTCAAAAACTTGATACATGTCCTTTGGAGGATGTTAAGAACAGTAATTCGCAAAGTGCAAGCCGTGGTCATTATGGCCACAATAGATTAACACAGCAATTCAGATTGTAATGAGGAAAACATGACAAAGAAAAAACATATAGCAAAAATTTATATAAAGCATTTGGAAAATGAATTTATCTCTCAATTCACCATTGACTGTATCAGATTGTTTTATTCTTTCTAAACACAAGGAATCAAATTATTAAAAATTATATTCGAAATGGTTGAAAAAGATAAATAAATAAGTGCTATATTAATTACAGCATTCCACATGTTTCATTTTTCATATTACCAAATATTATTATCAGTATATAAACAATGAACAAGAAAGGGGGAAATTTACAAAGTATCTACAAATAAATCGTAAAAAAAAGCAATGAAGCATTGTTTTTATTATTGTTCTTTATCTTGTAGTCACAATGAGGCATCCAACAATTAAGTTAGCTTATTACATATTCCTCATACTAAGTTCAAGACTATCAAATGAATATCAGTGTATGTATTTTTAACACTTTTTGTTGCTACACATCAATGTAATGCTCTTAAGGGATGACGTAACGAGAACCAATTACAAAACGTTGCAGTCGAAAGAAAGATTTTGTTCAAACATTTGGGTGTACATTGAAAGTCACAACCAATACAGAAAAATGCAAGTCAATCGATTGAACCTAGAATTATTTGTAATAAGGATTACTATGTGCATTTCTTAAAACTTCTTCGTAAATTTATTTTCACCAAAGTATGAGCGGATCTTTAAATCACAGTTATTGTCAATATCCTCTTTGCAGTTGGACATCTTATGTCTCTTAAGGATGTAGTAAGGTGAGGTTTTTGGAATTTGCAAAAAGTATTCGGATTTCTCTGAATTTATCCAGTATTACACCCAATTTTCTAGTCATCAAAGTCTTCAGAAGCTCATTTTAAGTTATTAAGCAATTAAGCAATCTCACGATTTTATGAGATTGTAGATTTTCCTTCCATGTGCAAATCATTAATGTGTCCATGCTATACTTAGGTAAAAGTCCAAGAGAGCCTTTCCCGCCATTTTTGAAAATTTAAAATATCTTGAAAACAAGGCCCATAACCTATCAATAATTTAGCTGACTTTATTCCTTTAACAGTGCATGCTTTTTCCATTTAGGGTATCAATTTAAAATCGTAGATTTATTATATTTCACCTTACTACATCCTTAAGTACAAATTTAACCAAAACATTTTGAAGTCTATAAATCGAAGGACGAAAAAAAGCAGAAAGATAACTAATAACTAATAGAATTTAGAAACAGCAGACAAGACGATCACAACATGTTCTTGATGAAAAGATATATCATTACAGTTTTTTAGTATCCAAATATGATGAGGTTTTGCGATATGTATTTCATATCGAAAAAAGTGAAAGAATTATGAAAAAATCAGTAAATTAACCGGACTCCGTGCATTTGTTTCGGAATTTTGTTGTACAAGATGTAAAGTATACAATTTAAACAAGCAACAATGCATTAGTATTTGGTTTATAATGCACAATCGTCATATCCTGTTACATATTACTTACATTTAATTGTAGATAATTCCGAATTTGTGGACTGCACACCATAATGAAAAAGACTGGGAGAAGCCATTCGAATTTATACCGGAGAGATATCTGGATAATTCTGGTCATCTGCTTCCTGCAACAGCACATGTTAGGAAAAGGTACCTTTTAACAGTGACAGCACTTTCCAATGAGACTAGCATTGTTATCGTTTTATATTAGATAATGAAATTTCATCTTGTATTGTATCAATACAGCATTTAGAAAGTTAAACGAACTTAAAACAGTTAAAATCAGATACCGGTAGATCGCAGGATTGAGAGTAAATTACTGTTAAAATCATTTATAAATGAAGATATGAAGCAAAGAGACCCGTGTGTTTTGTCTTCATGTTTTATGTACTTCATTGTGAAGGTACTCGACTGTATAAGTTGGACTTTTTTCTAGTGTGATTTTTACTGTGAGTCTTTTTGAGTATTTAACTCTTTAGCCATTCACCACACATAGGTTGAGGGTTTGGATCCAAGAAAAGGCTTTTAACCCGAAATGTTTGCGTTGTCCCAAGTCATGAATATGTTGCTCATTTGTTTGTCATTGTCTTCTTATAAAATTTAAG
Source organism: Modiolus philippinarum (assembly GCA_002080025.1). Lineage (NCBI taxonomy): Eukaryota > Metazoa > Mollusca > Bivalvia > Mytilida > Modiolidae > Modiolus > Modiolus philippinarum. Next base: position 27,378 of record MJUU01061291.1, read on the forward strand.
TTTAAAATTCTTGATATTCAGGAAACGGGATGTGGTTTGTTTCCATTGATTTATTCTCTTTTTATGCCACTACTATTATGTGATACACTCAGGCGTGTACCCCTCCGTCCGTCTGTCTGTCCCCAAAGGTTTCCGACTGATAACTTTTGAAGGAAATAAGATATAATTTTCAAACTTGGTATGTAAGCTGCTTATCATAAAACTCGGGCTAAGTTAGATTTTGGATTCAAAGGTCCGAGGGATTCTGGAGTTATATCCATTGAAACTTTGAAATTTTGTGAATTTCAGGGTTTCCGACTGATAACTTGAGAAGTAAATAAGGTACAGTCTTCGAACTTGGTATGTAAGTTGTTTATCATTTAACTCAAGTAAAGTTTTACTTTGGGTTCATAGGTCTAAGGGGTTCTGGAGTAATACCCCTTGGAACTTTGAAATTTCATGAATTTCAGGGTTTCCGACTGATAACTTGTGAACGAAATAACAAATTATCTTCAAACTTGGTATGTAAGTTGTACATCACAAGACTCAGGCCAAGTATGACTTTGGACCCAGAGTTCTAAGGGGTTCTGAAGTAATGCCCTTGAAACTTTGAAATTTTGTTAAACGTGGCGGCGTATCATATAATGCACCATAACTATTTTTAATTTTTTTGGGCCATTTAGAGCTTGCTATATGGTGTGAGGTTCCTCACTATGTTGCCGAATGTACAATGACCCCTAGATGCTTTATGCGTGGTTCATTTTAAGCTGATAATAGGATAAGGTCTTCTTGACATTTACCACATTGCCTTTCTCTACGATACTTGTATTTTGACATCCTAAAATCTTGATGCGTATCCTATGTTCAAGTGCACATATAAAGATAAATGACATAATATTCACTTTTTTTCAGTGTACAAGCGTTCGGATGTGGTAAGAGATCGTGTATTGGAGAAGTTTTTGCAAAGTCCAGAATGTTTTTGTTCATGGCGACTTTAATGCAGACCGTTACGATAAGGGGTTCTGATGATTTCTCTGAATTTAATTTGAATATGCTAAAGCCTGGTATAGCATTGGAACCACCAGAGTGTGAAGTGATTTTTGTTCAACGGAAATAATTACTGGATTTTGAAGACCAACAAATAATCATATTGTCAAAAAATTGATTATCTAGCTTTTTGTTTGTGTTTATTTCAATTATTTATCCTGTGTTTGATTATAAGATTATTAATCTTGTAAAATGTAGAAACCTACAGTATATGTTATGTTTAATGAAGTTTTAAAATTTTTAATACGACGAAATAGATTTGATGTCAATATTCAAAATTGAAGTGTAGTTTCTTATGCTTAGTGAGATATGAGTGAAGACTTTTTGTTTTATTGTTTGTTGCAATTTTCAGAACCAGTCCGTCGAAGAAACAGCAAAGTGCATTGGTGCGATGGCACATTGACGAAAAATCTTTCTCTAATTTCTATCCAGTTTTCACACCTCCTGAGCGGTGTGGAAACATTTGTTCTCCTCTCTAGAGAGGAGAACAAGTTTCGTGACATTTCCCGCCAAATTTATTCGGAATACAGTCCTCGGTGTTTTTCGTCTAGTCATTAGAGAAACAGTTTCCACAACTTAAACACGTTAATTATGAAATTTCTCACATCTCGTTAAATAAATTTTCAAATGTTTAAAAGCTCGGCAAGCCTCGCTTTCAAACATATGAGAATTTATTTAACTCGATGTAAGAAATTTCATAATCAACTAGTTCTTGTTGTGGAAACTATATTTCTATGTTTGATTTTAATGAAACTAACCAAGAAAATGTAATTTTGATAGATAAAAGTTCTGTATAATTTTGCCATTTTTGAGTAACAAGCTTCCAGAATTTAGTTACCTTGTACAAAGAAAAGTGCGGGAACATTTTCCCGCCATTTTGTTCTCCTATATAACCAGTCAAAAATTATCTCGAGACATAGCACCTGTTCGAAAAAAAAAAACTTTTTGGGATGTGTTTTATGACCAAATGAATACACCTAAACCAAAAAATGCAGAATTTAATTTTTTAATGTGCCGCCCACTGCCTGACTCTTAGCTAGAATACTACTTAAATATTGTTTTATTCATTAATTGTTTCTGGCATTATTAAACGATCATACATGGTTATGGAAATCTGAATTTTACGCAAGTTGATCACACATTCGACTTTTAAATTTGTGCTTATATATGGAAGACGGCGTTGAAAACTATTTTGATTCTAGTATTTAGTTGATCAATCTTTACTTGCACAAGATCTCTACTCCGTTTAACCGGCGAACAAAATATATTTATTTGGTAAAATTAAAATTAGATACAAAGCATTGTCCGTTGTTGCAATATGCATATTGCGTATTTTGAATTTCCGTTTCCGTTATGCTATAAAGTTCTTTCACTGAACGACATATATAATTGAAGGATTACTTTCATCTTAATTGGCTTGAAATCAACAAAACGACTAATACTATTAGACATTCTGGTATTAATACGGCCAGTATCAAGCTATTCATGCTTTACCCTGTGATAAAAGTCCTTATCAAAAACATAATGTGCTAATTTCTTTTATCGGTAATTCACAAAATAATAACTTCAGCTCTATAGTTTTAAAATTGTTTATTAAGCATAGTTTATTGAAATAAATAGCATTCTTTATCAGTTTATTTAATCTAATACTTTGTTTATTTTATCAGGATTACTATTATCAATGAATTCAAAAAGCAACTGAAACAAAAGTTTGTTGTCATCCATCGATAAATCATCATTTCAAAATTGAAAAATATCATCTAAATACTTACTGATCGTTCCTTTGTTATAAAATTTGGACAGAGTAGTAATTTTAATTTTTGAAATAAAACAGACCGTATATCTTCGTAGTTTTTACATTAGTGGACAAATGTTCAATCGTTTCCGGTTATCTTACATCACATCTATTACAAAGCCTAGAGGGAATCAAATTGTAATTAATTAAATGATCATTCAATCCATTTGAAGAAAAGGATGCTTCGATTTTTTTAAAGAATTAATAAAGTATTACGTCCCAATTTTTCAGAAGTTATACGAAAAGTACCAACAGTCTTGGATCACATGGCAGGTTTTTACCTTTAAAATTTTGATGGTTTCTATTCAGAATCTCAATTTCTTTACGGATGGCGCGAGCAGTGTTGTGTCCCGTTAAAATAAAACGATACGGAAATGCATGTTTTACCGATGTTGGTTTTAGGTTTACTTAAATCCGATGTTTTTTGTGGAAATGGAAGAAAAAGATGCGGATTCTGCAAGTTTGGGCGGTGAAATTTAATCAAAATATGTTTTAATTTCAGCTAGTAATTTCTTATTTTTTTCAGACTGACGGTTGACTCTTACTCACTTTAACATATATTTATTGACAGGATTGAACTTTCTTACTTGGAAGTTATCTGTCCAGACATCAAAGAACATGAATACATATTTATTTATGGTATTACGTTTTTATTTAAGGATTTTACGTCTTTTTTTAATTGTAAACAAAATCTAAAATATAGAATAATGGTAACCCTGTCAAAGTTATGATAGTCCAAAAGCTTTATTAAGGAAGCAGTTATTTTGCATTCGACCCGCATGTTGATCATATGTATATGATAAAGTACGTTTTCAATATCCCTTAGAAATAATGCATTTAACTCTTCATAAACTGAGTTTACAATATGGCGATGTCTTCAAATTTAAACTTTTTGGACGGACATTTGTTAGTTTGAATTCGTCAGATATCATACCTTTTTGCATGAACCAAATGGGACTATTTGTGCTGCCAGACCACCAACTTTTGTTGGAAAATATGTTCAGGATAACTATGCCAATGTAGCATTTTTCCTTTCTTAACAAAAGTTGGACAATACGTAGAAAATTATTTCATATTCAAGTGAAAGCACATGGACAGGGTCTTGTGCGAAAAGAAGCCGAAGTTAACACGAATTTAAGGTAGTAGATCTAGGTTAAAGGACATAACTCTTAAAAATCATGTTTATGTTTGTTCTGGTCAAATATCATAAATATATTCTAAGCTTCTTAGTAACATAGATAATTTATATTCTTTTCACATAAATGCTTAACAAGCATCAATGAAACTGACTCCAACTGCAGTTGGAGTTAACATATGTGTTATGGTCTCATGTTCATTTACTCCATATCCTTTCGTAAAATCTGTCAAAACCCTTTGCAGATCAAAAGAGTTATAACCCTTAACCTAGGTCTACTACCTTAAGACATGTGAAAATCGAACTGGACAGCCTCGATGAAAAACCCTAGTTGTCTAATGTATATGGTTGAAGAATTTATCATCAATACTGTTTCGACGCTTATAAGTAGTAGTATGTAGCTATGGCTAAAGCTGTCATTTATTATAATTTGTGTACCTTACTCAGTGAAAGCTACTATTATGCTATTATGCTTATTTGAAAAATAATTTATCTTTTCTTTCAAAGGATTAACAAGAATTTGAGGGTTTGATACTCAGCTATAATATTTAAAGAGATGTCAGCCATTTGCTATTCTACAAAAGCAAAAATAATTATATGTTGCGTTTACATACTCTTCAAAAGCAACTGAAACAATTGCACGCTTGATGTTTTTAAGGTTTGTAGGAATTAGAAATCGTATCGATTAAAAACCACGGCAGTAGAATAATGAAGGTAGAAAGCACGAGATTACATAAATCAAATTCCAGAGACAAGGAAAAAGCAAGAACACGAGAAGAATCATTAGATATCTATTAAATTCAGAAAAATTGTTGTGATCCCTTTATGATATGTTGCAATCCCACATCGCAATCGATATTTTTTCTTACATGCAGTCAATGATCATATGCGATCAGTATCATAAAATTCATTGCAGCTTTGAACATCATAATTTTAAGCTGTCCTGTTTCGTTTAATAAAAATATATTTTAACTTACCATGCCACTGTTGAATAATTGAAAGTAGCTTTCTTGAGGCTTGTTTGGCGCTCGGTTGATGTCCTTGGTATTAGATTTGGCCTCCTGTTTTGATATTTTTTGGTAATGAGTACTTCTTTTTGTTGGCTACTTTTGGATTATGGTTTTCTATATGATTTGATTCAAATGCTGCTGATAAGAGTTTTTTTTCTTGAAACACGTGTACAACATAACGAAATTTACTGTTGATTATGCAGCTTGGGTATTTTTGTATTTTGTAATATAAAATGAAATTGTGTGTTAATAAAGGGTTTCATGACTATATATAATTTTCTAATCAACAAGCAAGTACAAACTGCTAGTTTTTTTTAAGATGATTTTCATGACTTTATATGATTTGCTTGATAACAAGCAAAGTATATAACATTATATAAGTTTATATTATTTATAAATATACCTTTAATGTGAATGAGATACGGTAAAATCGACTACAGTAAACAAAAAGCAATGGTACTTTGAGTATTGTAGATATTTTTGGATGGGAAGTCAAGTATCACATTTTATCGAGTCTTGTATCTTACTTTTGAATTGATGAGTGCCTGTGTTTGTTTAAGTGTTGTGATTATCTTCTGCTAGTCCTTCTAGAGGACAACAGATGACAGCGATTGTAAAAATACTTTGCCATTTGATTTTATGTTTGTTGACGAACCCGCATCCGTGGGTAAACTGACGTGGATGTAGCATTGCTTGATATCTAGTAATGAATTCTACTTAAACGGCTGCTAGCTAAGGGGCTGTCGTGAACTTACAATGAGGCATAAGCAAAGCTAATTTTTGAAAGCCTCGTGGTGAATCCAAGATGAAGAACAACAATAAAATCTCTGTTCTATTGCTTTTTTCCATGTAAAGACTTTGACCTTATGTCGTCGTCTCTTTGACACATTCCCCGTTTCCCTTCTTTTTCCTGTTTGCCTTATGTGCATTTACTCCATATCCCTCGTTGCTTGTTGATTTTTTATTAGATTAGAGAACAATGTTATGGTAGACACGGTGAACTACAAAAGCTACTAAGGAGGCTGAATGATGACGGTTATGCTTTAGCCAATCTAGGAGTTGACGTTTTATATTTATTGTTCCCTTTTCTACGTTTTCGGTCTTAAGGCACTCCTATTTGAATAAGAAAAAGCGACAACTGATGGAGATCTTGTAAAAATCAAATAAAGGTCTGCTTGAATTTTAGATATACCAACATTTAATATCAATTCTCTGTAACCATCAACCTTGAGTGGGCAGACATAGTCACCAAAATTATTGAAACTTTCAGAGAGTACAAATCACATTAAAAAATTAGGAAATCAATGTTGTTTTTGTTTGTTTATTGATTGGTTACCATGGAAACAGTTATGAAAAATGGGGGGAAGGGCTGATTTCTTAGAATTAAGAAAAATACCACTATTGAGTTATTTTAGAGTTTGAAATACTATTTATTGTGTCGAAGCGTATCAGCTGACTTCCTTAAGAAATTTTCTCAAGACAAAAAAAAATGTAAGCAATCTCGACTCGTTGTACCAAGGGTATTTTCACCTATTTTTTCTATAAATTTGCACTTTTTCTCTTCACTTTTATGAAAAAACGCAACCATCTCTGTAAAAAAAGACAAAAGCTACTTTTAAGCAAGATTTTGAATTAACAAAATCTGTTAAAACATTTTTGGGGCTATTTAATATTTGCTCCCAAAACTGTGATGAAAACATGGTCAATGATAGCAGAAAAAGACAAGAGTTATCTCCCCTAGTCAAACTCTTCAGTACAGGAAGTGCACATTTATCATTTTTTACATTGGCAATGATGGAAGAAAACGTCTGTTGCAATGTTGTTTTACACTTTTGCAACTATTTATTTTTTATTTTGTATTTTATATGAATATTTTTACATCTTTGTAACTGCAAAAATATGGTTTGTCAATTCTTCCACAAGGCTGAACATTTGCAGTAACTTCGGTATTTAGTTATTTGCCATGTTCAAATGATTTAGTGGAAAACGATCAATACACCCCTGATGATTTTTTTTGCTGTTTACACTGAATGTGGTTTACCTCCTATTGCAACACATCAGTTTAAGATATGTTCCAACCATTTCTCCATGTTTTTGGATTTAAATGAAAATAGGAAAAGGAGAAGAATGTGCGAAATTCCCATGACTATAAATAACCATGGTCGGCCAGAACAGAAAAGAAAATCAGACAGATCATTAACAGCTGCCAACGTACACTTCATTCACAAACAGTACGGAATTGTTGTGGCAGTTGGGACAGGTGAGTGTACCAAATTGCTAGCTTGCAAGGAAGTTAGTCCTCTAAGGTTCATCTTGATTTCGAGACGTTTCTTCGGTCATATGAAATTTCGGCCATGTGTAATTTCGGACTTGGACGTTTCGGCCCTGTCATGAGTATGTGTTAGAAAGTTTAACAAATCCGTAAAAACTTAATGAATGATATAAAAAAATAGCCTATTACTTTTTGTGAACGGAGTTCGACGTTAGTTTGGATCTGATTGAATGTAATAAGATACTTGTGAAAAGAGAACGTTTGGCTCATAGCAAGTCGACATTAATGTACATTGACAATGACACATATTTATAGTCATTCCAGACAAAAACTGTGAGTCATGAGTTTTAATCAAATAAATACAATGTGCACTCATTTGTGTTGATGATTTTAATGGATTGAATGAAAGTTTAATCAGCAAGATTATACAGTTATTTTAAAGACTTTTCTGATAGGGTAGCATGTTAACCTTTCCAAGCTAGGATGGAAAACCCAATGTCGCCAGTGGTGGATTTAGGTGGGGTCCAGGGTGGCCCAGCCTTCCTTAGGTTGGAAAATATTTAAAATTCCTAGGGTATTTTGGAAAATTGGGACCCGGGCCCCCTCTTATGAAAAATAAATGGGTCGGGCCCCCTTATAGCAGAAAGTCTGGATCCGCCACTGGTCGCAAAATAAAAGACATCATATTATCCAATTAAAATAACAGCTAGCTGTAAAATTACATCAGTTTGACACATGCGTGTAAGATGTACAGTGCAGCCAGAGACTTACCGTGATAAATCACTGTGAAAGACGTAACACTCTGCTTAGTGCAATGTGTATATTTTATTTAGAGTGATACAGTCTATCGCTTGATATGCAAAAGAAATTATGTGGATAAATCAATCAGCAAAAAAGATATAGTCATTTGAAAATTTAGAGTGATATGTCTATCACAGTGATTTATCATGGCAAGTCTCTGGCAGTACTGTATTCATGTAATATTAGCATACGATGGCCGAAACGTCCAAGTCCGAAACAACCAAGTCCGAGGTTACACTATGGCCGAAACATCCTGCTACCGTTCATCTTAACCAAGTGATAAATAGATCTATGGTGGCTTAATTTTTTTATGATGACCACAGCATAAACTATTATTAAAGGTCTGCAGTTTTTTTAAGAGTAACTGTACCTAGATATTAACACATTGTTGATACATTTTTCATAATATTAAAACTGCATTCTACCTCATAAACTAAACGTCTGCAGTTTTTAAGGGTAACTACACCTAGATAAACACATTGTTAATACATTTTTTTATAATATTAAAACTGTATGCTACCTCATATTCACAATTTATTTTCCTTTAGTCCATGAGAATTGCCAAGGTCATACTAAGATGTACATAAATTTACTTTAGGAAAGCCTATTTATTTGTGACTATGACTAACCTGATGCATAACGATAGAATACCTTGGCAGGTAAGTGGAACAAGTTCAAAGTTTTATATCAGACTTAGAAAATTCTGTCCTGTTACAATTATGAATAAAAAATGAAACAATAATTTCAGGGATTGTTAATTGTAGGATCATAGGATGAATATTTTTCAATACAAAACAAAAAACAAAAAACAAAAGATGATAAAGCTTGATATCTAGGTGCAGTTACCGTTTATAATGTTGTATTATAACATATATGAGCCCTAGCTAGAGTAAAGTTAGGGTACACTACTTTCAGAGACCATTTTTAGAGAAAGGTTATGATGAACCTTCTGATATAACTTAGGGGGATTGTCCAACTTCTTTGTACTCGCTTTCCAAATTACTAGTATCTCTTTTTTCCAATACTACAGTGTTCCAAATGGCCCAAAATAGAGGGGCGCAGCACCCTTCTGTCCGTTTTGTGCCCCCTCTGCCCTTTGTATTTATAAGATATAAAAAATTGTAAAAACAGCTAATTTTAATGGAAAAAACTAAGACTTACTAAGTTGATCTTGTCTAAGAATAACAGAAGGCTTGACAGGAGACAAAACAACATTAATATATATTATGTATTTAACCAACCCATGAGACATATTTTCAGGTTTATTTGTGCCCTTTTCAGTTGTTGTTGTGCTGAAGTACCCACTTTCTCGAAATTGTGCCTCTCTGCCCTTAAAAAATCCTAGCTCCTAGCTGGAACACTGGATAATGATTAGGGATTTATTTCATTTTATTATGTAGGGCTAATATTTTTATCTGAGGGAGTATGGGTAACATGTAGAGCAGGCTAAAATTAAAAGAATGCACGGAAAGCCAAATTCTACTATACATTATATTTTAAACAGTCAACTATTGTAAGTCAGCGCACCTTCTATGTCTGCGCTTTACATTGATGTTCAGTGTACAGTTAAGAGCAGACTTATAAGGTCACAGACTTACCATATGGCATTGAACAGATTTGAGGGGTGGACAGGGGTGATATTTGCATTCCTTACTTTTCGTCCCCATTCCTCCAAGATTGTCTTTCTCCTTTCTCTATGTTTCGATACCAATTATTTTGGATTTAATGCTGCTGACAAGTGGTTACCCTTTGAAATATGCACACATGTATATAATACAACATATCAAAATTAGGGTCAATAACATAAACGTCTCGGTAATATTTATATTTTGATATTATTTCGATGAACATAACAATGGTGTGGTTATCCCCTAAACAAGTAAACAAAGGGATCCCAATTAATACGTTTAAAAAAACAAACAACTGAACAACACTCTTATTGCCACTCTTCATCTTGAAGTCATCATGAAGCTTTCAACAATGAGCAATCACTCATACCTCATAATGAGTTCAAGACAGCAAAACCAGTCAGTGTTCTATTTTGCACCTTCTTATTGTCCATTGTGTATGACCTTACCGGTCTGCTAGTTCCAATTGTGTAACCAATTTAACAATTTGAGTAAGCTTTACCTATTATTTTTTGGACCAACTGGTGTTGCTGGACTACAACATATATTGGAAAAAGTTTTTGGTGGGTTGCTTTTGTTAACTAATCAACCCAATCAGGATCCTTTTGAATTGTCCAACAATACTATGGTATATCAATTTGTTATGGCCTGGGGAGGTTTTACCTTAAGTATTACCTTATAAAAAGATAAATCTATTTAATTAATGAAAGAAAAAAATGACAATTAATTCAAATTCCCTTTATTTATATTGCAATATTTATTTTTGAATTATGTAATTTTAAGAATTTTAATAAAGTACAATATTTTTTCATTAAATGTAAACTATTTATAGTCCCTATTTATAAAAAATAACACAAACAGACAAAATAGAAGATATGAAAGAAATGTGAATGTCATAATTTAAAAACGCACATTATTATACTTATGTTCTTATTCAAGAGACTGCACACACATAAAGCATTATATAAAGAAAACTCAAACCACTGTACTTGGCATTAGCTCGACGCAGACAGCACTGTGAGCCTCTTTATATCTAATAACACCATGTTCATTTTAACTGCTGTCATTGACGGCTGTAAATCACATCATGATCACAGCATATACATAAGACACTCTACAAAGTAATTTTACATTATTAACTATAATGCAAATGGTATTAATTAACATTTAAAACATATTCATTTATAAACATCCAATTTATTATGTGTCATGTGGGCGGGTTGGTGGGTGTACCGTGATGTACGAAAGGCGAACGTCGAATGAATATGATAGTTGAGATGCCCGAAGGTAAGCATTTACAATCTTAACACTACGTGTAGACAGTAAACAATTTTACACGTGCTCTACAGTAACGTTTATAAATTAATTTATGTTCTTATTCAAGAAACCGGACATAAAGCATTTATAGAGAAAACTCAAACCCCTGTATTTGGTATCAGCTCACCGTAGACAGCACAGTAAGCCTCGAGGAATAAAGAAAGCAATTGTTGATGAATTATAAACCCACTCGTAACTCTGTTCAATACTTTCTCTCACATAACCCTCTTTTGCCTTATCTGCTCTCCACCTGCCGTTTTGCTTTAACAACCGATATCATAATACCTTCAATACCACAATTGTCTTCAGCAGTAGTTCCACCCGAACGAAGACTATGCAAACCAAACTTTCTTTTGTCGAGACAAATACTTTTGAAGTGCTTTTATCGAGACCAATACTTTGAAATGCTTCTAAAAACACCCCCCTAGCTCTTGTGTATGATATGTGACCATTATCCTGCAGTTTCTTTACACCCGACGATTTGCCGAAATATACATTCATTGTCTGATAAATTAGCTAGCTTGAGATAACGTTCAAGTAAATTTAGCAACTGGACACGTTTCAGAACCAATTCTAGAAATTATAATACATCCCTCACTATAAACATATGAAACTTAGGTGTGAATCACTCAACGACGAAATATCACATCTTCTCAAGGTAACTTATTAAAAAAAACTTAAAAATCCGGAATAACTTATCAAACACATAAATGCAATTATAACATCTTTATAATTATAATTGTTGTTAGCATATAATTGTACAATATTTTTCAAAATAATAGGCGTAATAGGTTCTTTTTTTATTTACACAATGCCCAATTCTTCTCTGTGCACTGTCATGTATAGCAGAAATCATACTATATTTACATGGATCTTCAAATCCAGGTAATCTGTGGGCCTAGCTGATAGCATATATGGCTCCATCTATTTTAGATACGGATGTCGCGAATTCTGATAAATGACCAAGATATATCTAGATGTTCAAATAAGATGCAGGTAAAGCTTGAAATGAATGATTTTTAGCCCACTTCTTCTGTGTGGAATATATATTATCATCGGCTAAAGAGCTAACATCGTGAGTTAGGCTGCAAGTACATGTAGAGATCTAGAATATACGGTAAGGAGAAGCCGCACCGTATAATAGATTTCTACTTTCTACTTTTGAGATATAAATAGATAAATATACTGAATAAAAATTGATTGTGGGTCTGTCCATTATAAGGGCCGGGTGTGTCTTGAATTATAAATCCACGTGTTTGTGTTGTTATATATATATTGATTGCTAATTATGTTTGTCACGTCTGCTACAAAACCATACATAAGGTACTAGGGCCATGTCTATTTCAAAACAGCACAGTTTCTTTACACAATCGTCGTGTTCTGATTATCATACTATTGATGCGTCCAAAAGGACCGCCAAAACTGGCGATAGAAAAGGTAGCTTGTCAAAAATAGTTCTCTTGTTTATTCCCTGAATATATATGCTACGAGCATATTAAATTCTAAAACATCTAAAACAAATTTTTATTAAAGATAAGTGGTCAAAAAGCTGTCGATTTCAATTTATGGAAAATTAACTACAGGTAACTTTACTTTTACTTACTTTCAAATATTTAATGGCCCTGACAACCAAATATACAATGTATTGATGTCACTAACCAATTCATCTTTGTCTTCCAGTCTTGTGAAAACGCGTCTATATCCTCTGAATAAGGTTGACAAAATAAAGAGTTAAATCTGTTTATTTTGTATTTAATGAACAGGTAAATCTGAGTAGATTTTTCTTCGTTAATGAGATCGCATGTTTCATTGAAAAATTGTTTAACAAAAGAAAAGTGTTGAATACAAATAATTTCGTCAGGTCTCATACAAATGTACCAAATCCGTCATCAAAATAAAGGACGACTTTTATTCAATTTTCACGCCAAAATTAGACTATTTGTCTTAGACATGTAGTGAATATGTATATGACCCTGTTGTAATACTAAGCGGAAGGACAGTATAGCAATAAAACTTGCCTTTCAATCTAACCCAAGATATGTTTGTTGTTGAGGACAAAAATCCAATGAAAATAGGTAGAACTGAACGATTGTGATAAATATATAAAAATATCAATATAAAACATGTTGTATTTTACTATTTGAAAAACAATCTATTACAGTTCAGAAATTTTAATACTTTTGTAATACAATTTTGTAGATGTTAATTCTTTTCTAAAATTTTTAATCTTACCAATACTTAATTAAAGCCCCTAACAACAACTGATTAACTCTTAAAGCAAAAATGAAGAGAGAGAACAATATTTTTGAAACAACTACCCATATTTAAGTTTCCATAAGTTCTATCAAATTCAAGTGACTACAACAGCATTATCCTATAGTTATATGTTTCCATAGCTCCAAATTATCCCATTTTTTTTAACTTGGAATAGATTTTAGACAAAAAAGCTCTGGTTATTTCCATATTTGTGTGAGCTGTTGTGGCCTATTATAATGATGTTATGCTATTCCTACAGAATGAAAACGAAAACTAAATGCAATACTGGTTAAAAGTTTTGAATGTTATAAGTTAACTGAATGAACGAATTCCATAATATCCCATATCGTTAGCAACAAGGATCTTAAAAGATCTTGAATGTCATATTAAAAACTCATAAAAATTGTGCGTGTCAAAATTTAATATCTGCAAGTGTAAAGTAAAAAAAAAATCGGTTTGTTTCCATTGATTTATTCTTTTTTGTTTACATTTTTGGGGCCATCTAGGTCTTGCAATATGTTGTGAAGTCCGTTTTTTTTTTTGGTCGTTTTACCCTGGAGAAGGGATGTTGTCTCTTTGACATTTACCCCATTCTTTTCTTTTTCATATAATGGAATATTTATTGTTAGAAATATAAAATACGGAGGTTACTTTGAATTAAGTTTCTGCATTTGCATATTTCTTTGGAGCAGGGTGGCCGAGTGGTACAGGCGCTGGACTTTAGATCACGAGGCCGGACACTGCTTTTGGGGTTCGATCCTAAGACGTGCCATTCGTTCCAGGTACCTGCCCTAGCTCGAGGGTTCCACCGATTTTCCACGATTTTTCACAAAACCTGGCGACCGTGCAAGAACGGCATCAGTGCCATCGTGTCGAAAAAACTCGCCGTCGGTTAAAAAGCTCGCACAGAGCTTATGTTAATTGTTAAGTTGGGTTCACCGACTTATGTGTCTCTTGCTTAGATCAAATATAAATATTTGGAAATCCATATACTGAAATATATGTAAAACGTGACAGAGAACAATAAGATCTAAATAGTTAATCCAAAATCAATAAAGGACAGAGCAACGCGAGAGGGAGATACTCCTTCGTTTTGATCAAAATTTTGGTAAAAATTAGGCAACAGAGCTTATCGTCAAAAACAGGAGATTATGTTTATCATGGCAGTCAGATATGCTCTAAGAACTAATTTGTAGTTAATTATGACAATAGTGTAACTAAAGACAAATTTAGATGTGGGTAGATCTAGAGGGGGTTCTCGTAGTTATATCTCTTTCCGTTTTTTCTTAAAAGTTTTTAATTTCGTGAAGAATTCAGCCAAAATTGCCCCCCCCAAAGTCGCCTAGAATTGCCCTTTTCTCTAAAACCTCATCGCAAACCATAATTTTCTGGAAGGCTGGACCCACCGGTGCTGAACATACAAAATGTATTAGTAGATTGAACAATATAATATTTTTATGATTCTTGCGTCTTCAACTGAACAACATATAAAACTGAATGCATACTAAAATTGATAAAAGAAAACGTTGCCTTCATGGTCAAATAAGGTGATATTAAATTTGGTGTTGAAACAAGGTATCTTTCAGACTCTTCATACGGTAACAAAAATAGTCAAAATGTTCAGAAAATAACCAAAAACTAACTAATCATTTTTGTTGCTCATTGTAAATGTCATATTTGTAATTCTACTTTTCTGATTCTGTCTCTTCCACTATTCCTATACTGCTTGACTTCTGTAAATACAATTTGTCCTGTAAAACAAATTATTAATAATCACAATATTTAATTGTGAAATAAAACTGGACACAGACATACATGCGTACATGTACGCAATCCCATAAGTTTACTTTCAAGCACCACCCAGTTATCTTAGAAATTCATACAGATCATATAATTCTTCAGCAGTCCTAGAACTCTAGAAAGGTCATCATGTGAAAGCAGTACAAGTGGTCACTATCTTGTAATTTCGTCCCAATTTCAATAAACAATTTGTAACGCAGTATTATAACTTATTCCCTTCATCTTAGCATTGCCTGTATCGTATAGGTATATCAATTAACGCCAGATGGCAGCACATTCAAAGTGGCAAAAACTAAAGACTTGTGGCCAAAGGAGCATAACTCGTGTCAAAATCAAAAGACTGCGAGCAAAAACTACAAAAAATTACATTTTTAACAGTAAAGCCAAAAAATTCCATAGGTCCGATTTTAATGAAATTTGCACTGCAGATATGTGAAGTATAAATCTTCCATATGCTAGATGGGTTTTAGTGGGTTCCTAAGTTAACATACTGAAAATGCGGTTTTATAGAAAATTACCATTATATGAAATGTTTAAAAATCTGGCATTTTTTATATCCAAATGTTTAATACACAAACATTGTGCAGAAAGAATGTTTACATTCCTAAATTAAATATTTTACTTATATCAAACATTTAATTACATTATTTTACAATAAAATATCAACTCAAACAAAAGGTCACATATTTTTGTCCGGAGAGTTATCTAACCTGATTCTTTACTGATATGCCTATATCGTATGTATATTCAATTATCTGCATCAAATTTTGCTTTATATTTTGATCCGAAGGCAATTGATTTTTTTCTCACAATGGGATCCACTTGTATATGACTTGAATTTTAAGTCACTCTATTATTTTTTTCCTTGTGTGTATTTTATTGTAGTTTGACAGTAAAATGAGTTTTAACTATCGTTCCAATAATACATGAGACTATATTTTTATAAATACCCTAGAAGTGTTTCACACTAATGAATATATTTTTTTTTCTTTCTCTAAACAAATATTTTCAAAGCGTATGAATATGTTATTTATTAGACTCGTTTTACACATCAATAAATTTAAGTATTAAAAATATAAGGATACAATTAAAATATCAGAAAAGCACTGACATTACTTATCAAAGATCATCAAAGCTATTACAATTTGTCTTGTGAAGGGAAGGAAAGTAGCTCGACCAGACACTGCCAGGTAAATCGCTTTTGCTAGATTGATATGTACAATAAGCAATATTTTGACCTTAGTTTCATTTTCAGGGACCGTAACCTAGTTAGGTTAAGCCCAACATTAACCCCGTAACCCTTTCACGACCCTTTCTACCACTTCAACACTATTTCATAACCCTTGTCATAGCCTACTGATGTTAAAGCAAATAACGGGCTTGACTGAGCGCAGCATGATTTGACTGCAGCCTGTCCACCACTGAAATTTGAACAAGTGTAATTTAAAGGAATGTCGATATCGACAGTGTATTCTGCACGTGACCGTTAAATAAGCTTTAGGATCCAGTGACCTTAGGATTTTACACACATACTGGCCTCTCACTGATACTGCCGATGTCTACTGAAATAAATGATGATTCTTTACCAAACCCATTGGGAGTTTTGAATTTGATTTTTCTTCCGTATTACGACAGTGTTTTACCAGCATACTAGGCTCCTTGAGCTAGCCGGCAGTTTGGCGGCGAGCACTCCTTGACCCATCTTTCAAAATTACGTTTTGTTCCCCCATTTTTCTTTTCTAGATTGTGGTCATGGAGTTAGTAGTCTACCTGTATGGGTTTTATNGAGGTTTGGGTACCCATAAACCGGTTTAACCCTACCTCTGGCTTTTGCTAGTGCCGGTACCAAGTCTGGCTGTCCCGAGTTCCTATCGTTGTTTACGTTTGTCTTTTGTATTTTTATTGTGGCTTTTTTCCTTGTGCAGTTCCTACTTACTTTGTATCATGTGGCTCTGTTTTTCGGCCATTGTAGGTGTTTCCTGTTATCTTTTTTATTCTATTTTTCTATAGTAAATTGCTAAGCACAGTAATTAGATGGACACAGTTATTAGCTTGACAAAAATAAATCAGGAAAAAACAAAAATTCGCCCTTTGATCCTTTAAAGCACCATAAGAGCTAAATACGCAATATCTGTTGACTTCCAACTGAATCAAAATGAATCCTAGTGAAATCCAATAAACATTTAACATTTAAGTTTTTTTTTACAATTGTAATTTTGGCCTGGTTTGGGCCCCTTATAGCCTGGAAACAGTAAAAGGCATATCAAATCAGTCAACATACTACTTAAACCTGACAATAAGAGGAATCAAAAGACACAAATCTCTTTACAATCCAATAAAAATTTTAAAAAATGGCATGTTATGAAAAATTGCAATGCTGGCCCCTTTGACCCCTTATTGCTTAGAAACATTAAGAGTTATGCCAAATCTATTGACTTACTACTGAATTGAATACAAGACAAGTTCAATGAAGAAAATGCTATGAAATCCTGGTTCTGGTGGGATGATACAAAAAACTTTTAAATTTAACTTAACAAAGTGCAATACAGCGATGATTATTAAGGAAGTGTGTGATATATATTAATTATTAGTATTTTTGTTCGCTCGACAAGGATTATAAGGTACATATCAGATTTGCGGGCGAATCTGATATGTACTTTATAATCCTTGTCGAACGAACAAAAATACTAATAATTTTTTTATCGGTAATTCCACAATGAAATACAAACTAAATTACTTTTTGATAAGTTATTATTCCTTTTCTTACGTTTTGTCTTGCAAAAACTTTCGTTCAATAGTGAAAAATTATGCACTATTTTTATGTCGAATTTTTATGCATGATGCGGTCACTTATGTGACGTCACTCCATTCATTCAAATGCATGAGGTCGGTTACGCTAAGGAACGAAGGAAAGGACGTCTATTGGAAGTAATGAAAATGTCACATTGAAACAAAATTCAGGATCATATTATAATGTGATAAGGTAGGTTGAAATTATGTGATAAATGTCTTGATGTTTTGGGGATAATCAAAAGTAAATTGTTCATACTTCAATGTCCTCGATGGAACTGTCAAGGTGTCATGGCGTCAATTCAGTTGTCATAATATTACTCTTGTTTTTGGAACACATGGGATACCCCTATTCAACGTGCCCTACTCTCTGTCATTTTTTCTTATTTATATCCCATCAACCACCAATAGTGCTCTGTCCCTGTGCCCTATTTTCCTTTTAAGATCCAGATCTGAAGTTCGCACCCTCCCCCTTCTGTCTCAGTTCTCCGTCGCCTAGTTTTTCTCCTGTCTATACCAAATTAAAATACGCCCACAATCTCGTTGCAATGATTTACTAGTAATATGGATAAACTCACCAATCCGAGATTTTGGTGGAAGTAGTGCCGGAGGTCATGTCTTAGTTGTTGTTATTTGGTGGGGGGGGGTGGTATTGACTACCATTATTTAGGAAAATTGTTTTTATTTCAGGAAGAACTTTTTCAGAAACTCTCCGGATACTGTGTACCCGTTGCATTTTAATTTGTAACACTGCTTAGTGTCTGGGTAGATCAGATTTAGCACAACATTTGATCTCATCGTTTCATGTTTATATTTTTTGTTGATTGTTGGTGTTTTTATGAGAATTTGTTTTTATGTTAAAGATCATTGACATTTATTTACTACGCGAAAAGTGTAGTTAATTTTTTGTTGCACGTTTATGTTATGCTTTACTTTTTCAATTTAGCTAGCTTTTTTTCCACATCATTCACATGCTTTTTAGCTCTTTGAAACAACGGCAGTAGGCTAGAATACCGAAGGAACGAGGGAAGCGAAGAAAATCGAAATCCAAAGACATGGCAAAAATGGCAACAGAGAAAAACAACGACAAAACAAGGACGTGAGACAGCTACAATCCAATGAAGTACGATTGGCCAAAAAATAAAAATATATCCTTCCGCAACATGTTCGCGCATGCCAAATGACCAACAGCTGATAATTTCTAGTATCACTTGTTGCTGGTGGTCTTGCTTTTGATACAATCTTTCAGATGTAGTTGACATCAAAGGAAACTCTCCCTAATTACCGATAATACATCTTGTTGTGAATCTTAGTGGGAGGAACTACCAAAAGTCCAACAAAATTATGCATTGTATTGTTGGACTGTTGGTAGCTCCTCCAACTCCTATAAGGTTCCATGTGTTCTGTGGCGGAAGATTTTGACATAGTGCATTATTATGACAGTCTATTGACTAATGCACTGTTGAAGCATTGCCCTCCATTTTCCTCTATGATGCATTGATTCTCATTACATTATCATCTGAAACGACCCATCTATCCTTGAAAAATTGCATGCTTCTAATCACGCGCCAACTGCACGTTGTTACAAGCTTTCATTCATGTTACAAATAATCAGCACAATCGGTAAAACGCTTTTGATTGGTCATATTACAAATCATATATAGCACCCCTGCACTCATAAAAAATAGTTATTGCACTCAAAACGAAACGCGTTTTTCGTTCAATAGATATTTTAAATTGTAAAAGCTTCATAGAAATAGCAAAATCAATAAAAACAAAAGATCAACAAAGATATAAATAAACATGGTGCATGATAAATATATTGTTGTTTAACATGAATAAGAATGAATATGGCATTTAGCACTTGACATGACAGAAAAGTCTTTCATAATTTTTTTTTGTCTAGTATTGGCCATTTCACAGATTTGAGGAAGCCCAAATTGGGATATCATGTCCCGATAGAGATATGATACCCAAATAGGGATATTTTGCCAGTTTATATTCATTCCTTTTCCACATTTCAAATGACGCGTAATTGAAACTTAAACATAAGTAACTTCGTGATTTTAGTCATTAAATGACACACCATCGTCTTCTTAATGATGATGCTGCATTGCACAAGCAGAGACATTTTAAGCATGTAAAATTATAAATTTATCCCTACTTCATTTTTTCAATAATAAGAAACTTTTTTTAGACTATCACAGTTTGCTTATTTCAGTTGCAGATAGTGTTTTCTTTGAGTTAAACAGCTGGAACGATTGTTGGCACCTCTAGCTCAAGTTATACATAAATCAAAGGGACTGATTTTTCTATTATGAATAGATCTGAAAAAATGCACCATCCTTTTCACAACAGAAGTATATCCCCTTAAAGCTATAACACTATAGATTTAATATCTCTATTAATGTGATGAGACATTAACCCTAAACTGTAATTTACAAATTAATCGTCATATATCCCGATTGGGATATTACCATAAATCCAAATTTGGATATCATCCAAATGGGGAATATAGTATCCAAAATGGGGTTTAACCAAACCGGGTAGATCATTGCCTGTAAAAGTAAATGTGCAATCCTTTGAGTTTGATCGTACTAGTTATGAAGACACATTTGCATTTTACACAGATAAGATCAAATACGCTATCTCTACAAAACAGATTTGTATTTATTCATGGTGACATACATTTGTATATGCATTGTTGATAACACATTCACATGAATAAGGAGCAATTGATAAATGCGGATGCTTCATCATTCATTACATAGAAAAAAGTGAATTATTCAAGAACAATTATCAGTCATATAATCGAGTGTTAACAACAAATCGCCTCTTTTCTTTAAGTTGGAAGTCGAAATGTTTCTTGTGATTATAGCAGCCGTCATTTGCACAGTGCTTTTTCTAACGATAGCCTTACCCAAGGAAAGCACAAATACTAAATCACTGTGCGGGCCAAAGGGTATGCCGGTTTTCGGTAACTTTTTTCAAATGGAATACGAGAAGATGTATTTGACGCTTCATAGACTGAGCTTGCAATACGGCGATATTTTTAAATTCAAAGTTTTTGGACAGAAATTTGTGAGTTTAAATTCTTCAGAAATCATCCGAGATACCTTGTTTCAAGAACCAAGTGGGACAATTTGTGCTGCAAGACCACCATCTTTCCTTGGAAAATATGTTCAGGAAAACTACTCCGATGTAGCATTTTCCTCCCTTGACAAAAGCTGGACGGTACGCAGAAAACTATTGCACATTCAAATAAAAGCGTATGGAGAGGGTCTTGTGCGAATAGAAGCCGAAGTTACTAAAAATTTAAGACATATGAAAATCGAGCTTGAAAGCCTCTATGGTCAACCCGTTTGTCCTAAGTATATGGTTGAAGAGTTCATATTTAATACTGTTGAAACCCTTGTAAGTAGTAAAATGTAAATATTTATTATTTGTTATTCATTATCCATTACTCTTTGAAACCTAATGCGATGAGGCAGCGAGTCGTTAAATCAATATATTACAGAAATAAAAAAATAAATAAAGAAAGATGAAAACGAAATATTCTTAGCAAAATCAATATAATACATTTTGTATTGTTTAGAGTATCTTATCTCTAGAAAGAAACAAAAGAAAGAAAGAAATTATTGGCTCCTTATTTTACTCAGAATTTAAAACACTTCAAACATTTTATTAATTTTAGGTTTTGTTAAGCTGTCGCAACAAGTTAGTCGATTGCTATTCTACATGTACCACAGTAAATTATCAAAAATATATTACGCTTAGTACTCTACAAAAGCAACTAGAACTATTGAGAAGTTGTTATTATTCAGCATAAAAATAATTGTTTGCTATACTTTACAATGAGAATTCAAAAGAATTAAAGCAGTCGACATTTTACAATTGAAGTATTTTTTTGGTAGGGGGATAGAAGTTGAGCTGACTATGATACTTCAAAAATGAAGACAATTTGCTACTTTGTAATAATAATTCAAGACTGTTTTGCCAATTTACTAAACACCAAAGCAATCGAATAAATTAGATGTCTCCTTTTTAATTGGGCTTCTTTAAAAGGGAACAGATTATTTGAAGATTTTCGAATGCATAGTGTGCAAATATTTTCATATCAATATAACCTACTTTAACTTTAACGGTCACGACATGTGTTGTCTTTTGTAAAAAGCATATAGTACAATATTTTAGAAATGAATAATTCATACTTATTGACTGGTTATGAGGAATTGCAAGTATTTCGTCTACGAGATCCTGACCACGCCTCTGTCAATAGTTAGGGTCAAGGGGAAAAACTTGCTATTCACAAATAAACTGTCTATGAGAGTTTTATTTAACGGAAAACACAAGATTTACAACTTTTAAACATCTTTAAATAACATTTCTTTTATTTCTAGTATTTTTTCTAAATGTTTGCTTTCTTATTAAATACATAAACAATTATTTCTATTTAATCAACAAATTTTATTCTGATGCAAAGTGAATAGTGTTCACCGTAATTTGCATAACTAGTTTAGAACATTGATGTCAGAGCATTCTGAATTATATATACATTTTATCCAATAGGAGTGACAAATGAACATTCTAAGTATTTATTAATGAAGAATCCAGTCATTCTGTACTACTGGTATTTGAGGTGACCGCTTCCGCCTTCAATTACATGAGAGTTCTTATCTCGAAAGTTCCGTATTGATTAGATTTAAAGCATCAGAACAATATCTTTGTTACAACTATCCACATGTTTTGTCAATTCAGGTGAATACAGCAGCATTATCCTGCAATTATATGTTTCCATAACTTCAATTATCTCATTTCTTAACTTGGAATGTATCTTAAACACACATGTTATGGTTCAAGATTTTTGTCAGCTATTGTGATCTGTCATACATAATGATATAATGCCATTCCTACAGAATAAAACAAGAACACTTAATCCAATACTGGTTACATTTTTTAATGTTGTAGGTCAACTGAATGAAGGAATGGCATAATATGCCATATCATTAGCAACAAGTACCTTAAAGTGTCTTATAGGTCATAAAAAAGTCATAAAAATTGTGCGTGTCAAAATTTAACATCTGTAAGTGTAAAGTTACAAAATTTATCCAAAACATGTATAATGCAATATTTATTGTTAGAAATACAAAATACTGAAGTACTGTTAATTTAGTTACTGCAAATGTGCATTTCAACAACTTATTAACAATAAAGGGATATTGAATAAATCAAATGAGACAAAGTCTCTACAAATACGTGCGAATACTAAGCAATGGAACAACGTGTTGTTCTTCATTATGAAGTCACCATTTTTATGTCTCTTCAGTGCAGATCAAATCAATATTTGGAAAACCAGAAACCGAAATATGTGTAAAATTTGAGAGAGGGCAAATTACAATCAGTATCTTATGGTAAAGTCAAAATCAGCAAAGAACAGAGCTATTCGAGAGGGCGATACTCCGTAGTTTTGAACAAGATTTTGGTAAAAATTGGGCAAAAGAGCATATCGTCAAAAACAGGAGGTTATGCCTATTTCGACAGTCTGATGTGCTCTCAGAACTATTTGGTAGTTATGTGTGACAAAAGTGTAACTAAAGACAGATATAGACCTTGGTAGATCTAGGGGGGGATTTTCGTAGTTTTACCCCTCTCACTTTTTCTGAAAAGTTTTTAAGGTCGTGAAGAAGTCAGCCAAAATTGACCCAAAAATGGCAAAAAGTAGCCTGGAACTGCCCCTTTTCTCTTGAACCCATTGGAACCCATAATTTTCTCGAAAGCTGGATCCACCGGTGGTGAACGTATAAAATGTATTAGAAGGTGAGCAATAGATTTTTTAAAATATTTTTTTCGTTTTCAACTAAACTAAACATATAAAACTGAATACAGTCTACATATGAAAATTGATAATAGAAAACTTTTATTTGCCTTTGCATTGTCCACTAAGGTGATATTAAATTTGATGATTAAACAAAGGTATCTTTCAGACTCTTCATATGGTAACAAAAACATTGTCAAAATATTCAGAAAATAACAAGAAAACAACTAATCTTGTTTATTAAGGTGTCTGCAGGGTATTAATTTCCTATTATCATGATTATAATTATCATGATTATAGAATTTTGCGAAATTTATGTGTTGAAACTTAATTGTATTATTGTTCAAAATATTAAATACAATTTTGGTCTCCGTGCATTTAAGCGCAAAAACTTAAATTGAAGATTTTAGAAATTTACATAGAAATTTTAGAGAAAATGACTATATTAGGGTTTAACTTCAAACATTTGATATCGATTTCATTTATACTTTACATGTGTGTTTGAACTCACCACATCGTTTATATATAAGAAATTAAAATTATGGGTCAGCTTCGACATTAGAGAGATAAATTGTGAAATGTTAATTTCTCTAGTGATATCTATATGAATTTCTGTTATCATATTGTCGAACTATTGGTAGCCACTCCCACTTCTATAAGGTTTCATGTGTTCTGTGGAGTGAGATTTTGACAAAGTGCAATACCACGAAAGTCTAATAATTAATGCATCGTTGAAGCATTGCTGTCCATTTTACTAATATTAAACCATTGATTCATATTACCTTATAATCTGAAACGATCCATCTATACTTAAAACTTTACATTTTTTAAATGCACTAATTGCATGTTTTTACCTGGTATCATGCTACAAATAATCAGCATTATCCGTATAACGATTTTGATTGGTCAAACTACAAATCATATATACCAACGCCTTACCCATTAAAATATTTATTGCACTCAAATTAAAATGCTACGTTTTTCTTTCAATATATATTTTAATTTGTGAAAGCGGTGCTATATATATTCGATCGAAATAGCAAAATCAATAAAAATAAAAGATCAACAAAGATATAAATGACTATGGTGCATGATATATATACTGTTATTTGACAAAATCAAGAGTGAAAATGGCATTTTGCACTTGAAATGACAGAAGAGTCTTTCATAATTTTTATACGACCGCAAAAAATTTGAGGTCTTATAATGGTAAGGCGCTGTCGTCGTCCGGCGTCGTCGTCGTCGTTGTCTGTAGACACTTTTGTTTTTAGTCAATAACTTAAGTTCCAGTTGACCGATCCTTATGAAATTTTACCACAATGTTCCTTGGCAGAAAAGGAAGGTTGGGTTGGGTTTTGGACATTTTGGCCCCTCTCGTTTTCAAAAAAGGGACCAAAAAGGGCAAAATTGGGTGTTTTCATATATTTGGCTGTAGAATATTTATTATTTATTGGATTTTGATAGAGTTTCTTGCGTTGTGTTCCTAATTAAATTTCCCATCAGTAGTATGTCAACAGATTTTTTGTGGCATGAGATAAATGGGGCCCAAAAGGGGCGATTTTCAAAAATTTTATTTTATTTATTTTAGTCCGATTTTGATGCAGTGTTTTGCAATGGATTCCTTTTGAAAATAAACATAGAGGTGCACCATCAGATTTTTGACAATTTGTTTCTTTTCCGAGCTATGAGGGGCCAAATGGGGACAAAATTGCAAATTTGCATATTATCTAAATTTTTTATTTTTCATAAGATTTCGATAGGGCTTTTTTCTTTGAATTTCTCCTGATATGAGCTTACAGCAGTATGTCAACATATTTTGCATAGCATAGCTCTTACCGTTTCCATAATATAAGGGATCAAAGGGGCCAAAATTGCAATTTTTCGAAATATGTGAAACCTTTATTTTTCAATGGATTTCGATAGGAATTTCTTCGTTGGAATCCTCTTGATATAAGCTTTCCGTATATTGTTGATATACTTCTTGCCTTAAAGTTTTCCGATATATAAATAAGGAATTATAAGAGCTAATTTTTATTTTCCTTAGTTTGTGTGCAGCTAATTACTGGGTCAAGCTCTTTATTGTGTATATTTAATTACTGTATCAAGCTCATTACTATGTCATGTATGTCCTCATGCATTTTGAATTACACTTGTTCAAATTGCAGTGTTCGACATGCTGATGTCGTATCATGCTACGCTCGGTGTAGCCCTTTATATTGTCTAGAATTGACCATTTCACAGATTGGAGGAAGCCAAAATTTGGATATTATATCCCGACAGAGATTTAATTACCAATAGGGATATTTGGTCAGTTTTTATGGATTCCTTTTCCGCATTTCAAATGACACATAATTTGAAGCTTAAACATACAGTGGGGTGCAAAAATAACCTCTTGTCCAAGAATCCTGTCTCCTTTGGTCCTAGAGTCATGTCTGTTCTAGTCATGACCGTTCTACCTAAGTCTGCTCTAGCCCTGACCGTTCTACCGAAGTCTGCTTTGGTCGTGAACGTTCTGGCAAAGTCTGTTCTGGTCATTAACGTTTTTTGCCAAGTCTGCTCTGGGCACGGCTGTTTTGGTCCTAGAACTTAAACTGGATAATTATGAAATTGGGTGTGTCAGAATTTCCTGTTTCTCGAACCCGATTGATTGATTGATTGATTGATTGATGTTTTACGCCAACTTCAGCAATATTTCAGCTATATTGTGGCGAGAACTGTTGGGTTTATTGAAAAATTCTAATAAATACATAAAATATTAATATAAGACCATATAGCTTTATACAAGTAAAACAAATGTGTAAAATGTTAAAAAACATAATAGTAAATTTTTGGTTTAACAATAACAATATTAGAAATTAGAAACTTGTTTAAAATTGATCTATTTAAATCTTACTGAATAAATTGATTGCTTTTAAAAATTGAACGATTTTGTCGNTTGCGACTTTTTTTAATTTAATTTTGTTTTAATAATATAACTTAACATGAAATATATGAAATACGTGTATTTGTATATTGGACACGTTATGATGATTTGCTGGGTCTGTGACAAGAGCTGGTATGAGAGCGGTCATAGCTACATGTAGAACAGGTCAGCTGAGAGCAGTCGTCATAGCCAGAACAGACTTAAGTACATCGGTCATAGTCAGAACAGACTTAGGTAGAACCGTCATTGGTAGGACAGGTCAGTGTAGTCATGGCTCTGACCAGAACGGTCAGGATTCTAGCTATGACCATGACTGGTCAGAGCGGTCAGGATTCTAGAGCAGACTTGAAACCCGTTCTAAGTTAACTTAGAGGAGCCTTAATGACTGCTTCAAATTAATTTTATGAGAGGTTATGTCTGCACCCAACTGTAAGTTACTCCGTGATTTTTGACATAAAATGACATATCGTCGTCTTCTAATGATGCTGCATTTCAAAAGCAGAGACATTTTGAGAATATAAAATAATATACTAGTATTTGATTCTGTAAAAATTTCTCCCGACTTTATTTATTCAATAATCAGAAACTTTCTTTTTTTAAACTATCACAGCTTGCTTAATTCAGATGTAGATGGGGTTTTCTTTCAGATAAGCAGCTTGAGCGAATGTTGGTCCCTTCAAGCTCAAATTATCTCTTAACATAAGTGACTGATTTTTCTATTACAAATAGATCTTCAAAAAATTGCATCATTCTTTTGACATCAGAAATATATCCGCCTAAAAGCTATAACTCTATAGATTTATTCGAAATAGTGATATCATATCCAAGTAGGAATATACTATCCCGATTGGGGTTCCTCAAACCTGATAGATCATGGCCTATAAAAATAAATGGGCGACCCATTGTGATGAATAATTTATATTTTACACAGATAAGAAAAAAACACACCATAACTTGTCTTTATTCACGGTAACATACACTTGTTTATTCATTGTTGATTTACTTGTATAACTAGCAATTGATAAATGCAGATGCTTCGTCATTCATTACATAGGAAAAAGTGAATTATTCAAGAACACGCATCAGTCATATAATCGAGAGTAAACAACAAATCGCTTCTTTTCTCGAAGTTGGAAGTCAAAATGTTTCTTGTGATTATAGCAATCGTCATTTGCACAGTGCTTTTTCTTACTATAGCCTTACCTAAGAAAAGCACTAATACTAAATCACTGTGCGGGCCAAAGGGTTTACCGGTTTTCGGTAACTTNGCAAACCTTGGTGGTGAACGGTATCTAGTAATTTAATGTATGATTTACGGGCGGAACCGTAAATAAAACATCCATAATCTAGTTTTGACCGAATCAACGATCGATATAAATTTAATAAAACAGTGCTATCCGCACCCCAGTCGGTACTCGACACAACTTTTAAAATATCTAATGCCTTAAGGCATTTGTTTTTTAACATTTTCATATGGGGAAGAAATGAAAGTTTACTATCAAAAATTAAACCAAGGAACTTGGCCTCTTTTACTATAGTTATAGGGTTATTGTATAGTTTAAGCTCTGGGTCTGGGTGCATTTTCCGCTTACAACAGAAATGCATCCCGACTGTTTTCGAGCTTGAAAATTTAAAACCATTTTCAACTGCCCATTTTTCAATTCTGTTTAGACATAATTGCAATTGGCGTTCTATGTTATTCATGTTTTTGCCACGATAGCAAATCAGAAAATCATCTACATAAAGAGATCCATCGATGTTATCTTTTAAAACCTGGGCCAAACTATTTATTTTAATACTAAGACTTAGGTAGAACGGTCATTGGTAGGACAGGTCAGTGTAGTCACGGCTCTGACCAGAACGGTCAGGATTCTAGCTATGACCATGACTGGTCAGAGCGGTCAGGATTCATGTTACAAATAATCAGCACAATCGGTAAAACGCTTTTGATTGGTCATATTACAAATCATATATAGCACCCCCTCACTCATAAAAAATAGTTATTGCACTCAAAACGAAACGCGTTTTAAATTGTAAAAGCTTCATAGAAATAGCAAAATGAATAAAAACAAAAAATCAAAAAAGATATAAATAAACATGGTGCATGATAAATATATTGTTGTTTAACATGAATAAGAATGAATATGGCATTTAGCACTTGACACGACAGAAAAGTCTTTCATAATTTTTTTTGTCTAGTATTGGCCATTTCACAGATTTGAGGAAGCCGAAATTGGGATATTATGTCCCGATAGAGATATGATACCCAAATAGGGATATTTTGCCAGTTTATATTTATTCCTTTTCCACATTTCAAATGACGCGTAATTGAAACTTAAACATAAGTAACTTCGTGATTTTAGTCATTAAATGACATACCATCGTCTTCTTAATGATGATGCTGCATTGCACAAGCAGAGACATTTTAAGCATGTAAAATTATAAATTTGTCCCTACTTCATTTTTTCAATAATAAGAACTTTTTTTAGACTATCACAGTTTGCTTATTTCAGTTGCAGATAGTGTTTTCTTTGAGTTAAACAGCTGGAACGATTGTTGGCCCCTCTAGCTCAAGTTATACATAAATCAAAGGGACTGATTTTTCTATTATAAATAGATCTGAAAAAAAAATGCACCATCCTTTTCACAACAGAAGTATATCCCCTTAAAGCTATAACACTATAGATTTATAGTCTCTATTAATGTGATGAGACATTAACCCTAAACTGTAATTTACAAATTAATCGTCATATATCCCGATTGGGATATTAACATAAATGCAAATTTGGATATCATCCAAATGGGGAATATAGTATCCAAAATGGGGTTTAACCAAACCGAGTAGATCATTGCCTGTAAAAGTAAATGTGCAATCCTTTGAGTTTGATCGTACTAGTTATGAAGACACATTTGCATTTTACACAGATAAGATCAAATACGCTATCTCTACAAAACAGATTTGTATTTATTCATGGTGACATACATTTGTATATGCATTGTTGATAACACATTCACATGAATAAGGAGCAATTGATAAATGCGGATGCTTCATCATTCATTACATAGAAAAAAGTGAATTATTCAAGAACAATTATCAGTCATATAATCGAGTGTTAACAACAAATCGCCTCTTTTCTTTAAGTTGGAAGTCGAAATGTTTCTTGTGATTATAGCAGCCGTCATTTCCATAGTGCTTTTTCTAACGGTAGCCTTACCCAAGAAAAGCAAAAATACTAAATCACTGTGCGGGCCAAAGGGTATGCCGGTTTTCGGTAACTTTTTTCAAATGGAATACAAGAAGATGTATTTGACGCTTCATAGACTGAGCTTGCAATACGGCGATATTTTTAAATTCGAAGTTTTTGGACAGAAATTTGTGAGTTTAAATTCTTCAGAAATCATCCGAGATACATTGTTACAAGAACCAAGTGGGACAATTTGTGCTGCAAGACCACCATCTTTCCTTGGAAAATATGTTCAGGAAAACTACTCCGATGTAGCATTTTCCTCCCTTGACAAAAGCTGGACGGTACGCAGAAAACTATTGCACATTCAAATAAAAGCGTATGGAGAGGGTCTTGTTCGAATAGAAGCCGAAGTTAATAAAAATTTAAGACATATGAAAATCGAGCTTGAAAGCCTCTATGGTCAACCCGTCTGTCCTAAGTATATGGTTGAAGAGTTCATATTTAATACTGTTGAAACCCTTGTAAGTAGTAAAATGTAAATATTTATTATTTGTTATTCATTATCCATTACTCTTTGAAACCTAATGCGATGAGGCAGCGAGTCGTTAAATCAATATATTACAGAAATAAAAAAATAAATAAAGAAAGATGAAAACGAAATATTCTTAGCAAAATCAATATAATACATTTTGTATTGTTTAGAGTATTCCATCTTTAGAAAGAAACAAAAGAAAGAAAGAAATTATTGGCTCCTTACTTTACTCAGAATTTAAAACACTTCAAACATTTTATTAATTTTAGGTTTTGTTAAGCTGTCGCAACAAGTTAGTCGATTGCTATTCTACCACAGTAAACTACCAAAAATATATTACGCTTAGTACTCTACAAAAGCAACTAGAACTATTGAGAAGTTGCTATTATTCAGCATAAAAATAATTGTTTGCTATACTTTACAATGAGAATTCAAAAGAATTAAAGCAGTCGACATTTTACAATTAAAGTATTTTTTTTTGGTAGGGGGATGGAAGTTGAGTTGACTATGATGCTTCAAAAATGAAGACAATTTGCTACTTTGTAATAATAATTCAAAACTGTTTTGCCAATTTACTAAACACCAAAGCAATCGAATAAATTTAGATATCTCCTTTTTAAATGGGCTTCTTTAAAAGGGAACAGATTATTTGAAGATTTTCGAATGCATAATGTGCAAATATTTTCATATCAATATAACCTACTTTATCTTTAACGGTCACGACAATGTGTTGTCTTTTGTAAAAAACATATAGTACAATATTTTAGAAATGAATAATTCATACTTATTGACTGGTTATGAGGAATTGCAAGTATTTCGTCTACGAGATCCTGACCACGCCTCTGTCAATAGTTAGGGTCAAGGGGACAAACTTGCTATTCACAAATAAATTGTCTATGAGAGTTTTATTTAACCGAAAACACAAGATTTACAACTTTTAAACATCTTTAAATAATATTTCTCTTATTTCTAGTATTTTTTCTAAATGTTTGTTTTCTTATTAAATACATAAACAATTATTTCTATTTAATCAACAAATTTTATTCTGATGCAAAGTGAATAGTGTTCACCGTAATGTGCATAACTAGTTTAGAACATTGATGTCAGAGCATTCTGAATTATAGAACATAAATTTTATCGAATAGGAGTGACAAATGAACATTCTAAGTATTTATTAATGAAGAATCCAGTCATTCTGTACTACTACTGGTGTTTGAGGTGACCGCTTCCGCCTTCAATTACACGAGAGTTCTTATCTCGAAAGTTCCGTATTGATTAGATTTAAAGCATCAGAACAATATCTTTGTTACAACTATCCATATGTTTTGTCAATTCAGGTGAATACAGCAGCATTATCCTGCAATTATATGTTTCAATAACTTCAAATATCTCATTTCTTAACTTGGAATGAATCTTAAACACACATGTTATGGTTCAAGATTTTTGTCAGCTATTGTGATCTGTCATACACAATGAAATAATGCCATTCCTACAGAATAAAACAAGAACACTTAATCCAATACTGGTTACATTTTTTTAATGTTGTCGGTCAACTGAATGAAGAAATGGCATAATATGCCATATCATTAGCAACAAGTACCTTAAAATGTCTTATAGGTAATAAAAAAGTCATAAAAATTGTGCGTGTCAAAATTTAACATCTGTAAGTGTAAAGTTACAAAATTTATCCAAAACATGTATAATGCAATATTTATTGTTAGAAATACAAAATACTGAAGTACTGTTAATTTAGTTACTGCAAATGTGCATTTCAACAACTTATTAACAATAGAGGGATATGGAATAAATCAAATGAGACAAAGTCTCTACAGTACGTGCGAATACTAAGCAATGGAACAACGTGTTGTTCTTCATTATGAAATCACCATTTTTATGTCTCTTCAGTGCAGATCAAATCAATATTTGGAAAACCAGAAACCGAAATATGTGTAAAATTTGAGAGAGGGCAAATTACAATCAGTATCTTATGGTAAAGTCAAAATCAGCAAAGAACAGAGCTATTCGAGAGGGAGATACTCCGTAGTTTTGAACAAGATTTTGGTAAAAATTAGGCAAAAGAGCATATCGTCAAAAACAGGAGGTTATGCCTATCTCGACAGTCTGATGTGCTCTCAGAACTATTTGGTAGTTATGTGTGACAAAAGTGTAACTAAAGACAGATATAGACGTTGGTAGATCTAGAGGGGGATTTTCGTAGTTTTACCCCTCTCACTTTTTCTGAAAAGTTTTTAAGGTCGTGAAGAAGTCAGCCAAAATTGACCCAAAAAATGGCAAAAAGTAGCCTGGAACTGCCCCTTTTCTCTTGAACCCATTGGAACCCATAATTTTCTCGAAAGCTGGATCCACCGGTGGTGAACATATAAAATGTATTAGAAGGTGAGCAATAGATTTTTTAAAATATTTTTTTCGTTTTCAACTAAACTAAACATATAAAACTGAATACAGTCTACATAAGAAAATTGATAATAGAAAACTTTTATTTGCCTTTGCATTGTCCACTAAGGTGATATTAAATTTGATGATTAAACAAAGGTATCTTTCAGACTCTTCATATGGTAACAAAAACATTGTCAAAATATTCAGAAAATAACAAGAAAACAACTAATCTTGTTTATTAATGTGTCTGCAGGGTATTAATTTCCTATTATCATGATTATAATTATCATG
>MJUU01061294.1:0-10099 GCA_002080025.1 Modiolus philippinarum
CGGACTATTAACAGACATTGTATCACATTCTAGAGAGATTTTATAAATATGTGTGACAGGTATAGAACAAAGTTTAGTGAACAAACCACGCCGCCCATTGTTTTGGAAAACAGTATATAGATCTTTAACGCTGATGAGGTTTTTATGTTTGTTTTTTATATTATAATTAACTCTTCGGCCATGTGACCTACGATGTCGTAACTTCGGAGAAGAAATACCATGATGTCAATTGAAGCATGCTGAGAAATGTTACCCTGACCCATGATGTTGTCATTTAACCCTAATGGGTAAGCTGTCTGAAGTTTTTTGATCCACGACAGTTCACTTTCCCTTCTAGATCTT
This sequence comes from Modiolus philippinarum, assembly GCA_002080025.1. Taxonomy (NCBI): domain Eukaryota; kingdom Metazoa; phylum Mollusca; class Bivalvia; order Mytilida; family Modiolidae; genus Modiolus; species Modiolus philippinarum. The sequence goes on from MJUU01061294.1 coordinate 343, forward strand.
ACGAATTGTCTCTTAGATTGATCGGGGGATTTTTCGACAAGTTCTAAAGGCTGCACTTTAATGTATTTTCTGTCGTGCTTATAAATATTGCAGTGCTGATAAATGTATGATCTAAATTTCTTAGGAAAACGCATGCGATACATGTGTTCCTGGGTACGTCGTTGTAATGGACGCCCAGTTTCTCCAACGTACTGGATTCCACAGCCTGGCTTAGTTCAGGTAATTAAATAAACCAGACTGGATGTTTTTCTGGAGATATCAACGGGGAATCAACTTCATTTTTAAGTTTTTTAAAGGACAAGTCGTCCAATGGATATAAAGCACACAAAGTACATAAAAATCCAAAATTTACGAATACCACGCGGATTAGACTTAAAACAACCTTTCTACAAACGATCTAGAAACTGAAATCTTTTTACATTCACCCCAAAAATGGTAAAGTCTGATACAAAATTTGGAGTGGTATTAATGACAATATGCTTAATTTCTTTTTTCTTAGAGTATTCAGATAGTCAATTACATTTTTTTTTACATTGAAAGTGATTTATACCCCTCGTATTACAAAAAACAAATATTTTCTCAACATTTTTATTGTGTTATTGTAAGTGGTATGTAAGATCTCATGATAACGTAAGCAGACCCTTGTGAAAACCCTCTACCAATAACCAGAATTATTCAGTCGTTATACTTCGTTCGCTTCAATTACTACACGTCTGAATGCATTTGCTATTGAAGCGCGTCAGTATCACTATGCATCACGAGTTATTCCGCAAAAAAATATAAGGAATGTTCATTGTTTGTCGTTTGAGACCAAAATATTTCTTTTTATTCTGGAACAGTTGTTACTAGTGATAATATCCAGCCATTGTGTATTCGTTCCTTACAACCACTCTTTTCCAAAAAAAAAACTTGTGCCGTTTCTTAACAACGGAAGTTGCATCTGCAAAGTCTCAGATTAAAGAAAACATTTGATTGGTCCCCACTCTGTGAGTCGGGGACAACAACGGCAGTAGAATACCGAAGGAACAAGGGAAGCGTGACTACAAAAATCGAAGTCCAAAGACATGGCAAAAATAGTAACAGGTAAAAACAAAGACAAAACAAGGACGTGAGACAGCTACAATGCACGGAAATAAAAAGATAACATTAAGAACTAAGGCACTCATAGTGTGAACTCCCATGAAAACCGGGAGTGACATCAGGTGCTCCGGAAGGGTAAGCATGTCCTGCTCTGCTAGCGGCACCCGTCACACTATCAGTGAGTCAATCCAGGGTTGAGTCAAATCCGGTTATGTCAAATCCGTGACGACGTGAAATCTAGCTGAAAATGTCCGTTTTCATTTGGGACACAGACACGTCATATCTGTCAATTATGTCATGGTGACGGCCATAGAATTTCTGAAGGGATGAAAGTAACAAAGGCTGAACAAATCCCTGACTAAGCAGCTTTTGGGACAGTGTTTTTGCTCTAACTAAAAAGTCACTGTATAAACTGCATGCCCGACAGTAACGAATCAACTGTGAAATGTACACTCCATAGGCTGGAAAGGTAGGTATATTGCTGCTCAGAAAGGGAAAGTTCACAATTGGGAAGTTAAAATCATCACCTTTGTCATACAGCTTAGATCTCAAACGTCCATTTTTGTCAATGTAAATTAAAAGATCTAAATACGAAGCTGAAGTAGGTGTATCGTTAGTCTCTTTAATTTCAAGCTCATTGGGATAGATCTAGTGTAAATATTCCTTGAATTTTGGATTATTGAGAGAAAGTACATCGTCTATGTAGCGGAAGCTAAAATTAAAGGACTTGGCTAAATGTTTTTGTTTTTTCTGTGTTAGCCCTTGTAAAAACTTCGCCTCATACGTCCAATGACGCGTCCAATGATCATAGGGAATTGTAGAGAGAATCTGATATGGAGAAGACCTGAATTATTTCGTTTATGGTTTTCTTGATAAAATTTAGGAGGAGATGGCATTGTTCTGAATGTTGCTACGTCACTAAATTATCTGAGTGTCTTGAGAAGTCTTAGTTGTGCTCGCCAAAATAGCCTCTTCAATATTGTCATTTCTCTAATATGTCAAGTTTAAACCGGCCCGTATAATAAATTTTCATATTCAATGTATGTTGAATAAAGCCCCGTGCTATTTCCTGCCAAATCTAATCGGAATACAATTCTCGGAGTTTATCATTTATCATAAGAGAAAAAGATTACACCACTTTATCCCGATTATTACCATATTTTATTCTCGATAGATAAATTTAAATATTTTAAATTGCTCGGCAAGCCTCGCAATCAAAATTTTAAAATCTAACTGTCTCTAGCGGATAAAATATGGTAAGGAACGGAATCTGTTGGTTTAATCTATATTTATCAACTCCATAAAAATTTTTTCCAGTCGACTGAAAGGAGGAAAACAAAGGAAGTTATGGAAAAATGGACATTTAAAAAGATATAACTTTCAGAACATACCCCCTGCTTAAGAGGCCTATTTTGAAGCAACCGAGCTTTATCGAGGTAGTCACTGTATCGACCACAGGTCCTTGAGTAGCGAATGAGTTGGGAGATGTAAACTCCATATGCAGGTGCTTTAGGAATGCTGCTACAAAGAAAAGAAAAGTTGAATATTGAAGTGAAGTGAAGTCATCGAGTTTGTAATACAACCTAGTTTTTACTGTACCTCTGTTGTTAATTTCTAGATGAAGGACAAGGAACGAGGCCGATGTGGAAGTGTATGTAGTATTCTCAATTTCGAGTTCTTTTGGATAGATAAGATGAAGTAAATTACCGAAACGAGGGTTGTTATTTGATAAATTAGCATCTCTATAACGGAAGCTGGAGTTAAAGAACTGGGCCAGTTTTTTTTTAGTTGAGTTCAGGCCAGTTTTGTGCACTTGGGATAAATATAATGATTTGTCGTTAAAATGAACATAACATAGAAAAAAGAAGGGAAACGGGAATGTGTCAAAGAGACAACGACCCAAAGGGGAGTAATAACAACTCAAAGCCACCATAAGATCTTCAATGAACGGTGAGAAAACCCCACACCCAGCGGCAGGTCGGAGTCGGCCCCTGAACAAAGAGCAATCAGGTCCAGCGAAATAAACATCATCCTAGACTCCTATAGACATAAAGTAAACTAACTAGAAAAAGGACAAGACACACAAAGGCTAAATAGGCGCAAACCTGCTGCGGCGGGGTTAAATTAGTTTTATTGGATCCAAACCTTCCCCCTACAGCCAATGTGATGAATCAAAAAACAATCGTAACAACAGTAAAATTCAGTTGGCAACAGGACTGAGTCAATTGTGAAAAATAAAACTGAAAGAACTAAATATACGGACAAAAACATGAAATCACAAGAGACTACTAACAGTTAACTGACATGCCTGCTCCAGACCCATCACCAACTGACAAAGTAAGTTATGTACCCTCAGTATACAGCTTCTACCAAGATCCCTTCCTGTGAGGAGTTTAGAATAATGATTTCATGTATACACCCTAATACATAACCCGTGTCCATGCAAGACAGATTTTAGAAATTTAGAATGTGTTTAGTTAAATTGCAAAGACCCTATCAAAAAATCAATGTTAATACCAAAGAAGGCCATACGTAATGACTTGACGACAATACCGTAATTATAACCCTTATGAAAATTTCTATATCAGATCTCCCTTAAAATTTGGCTAAATACATCTGCATTATTGATACAATAATATACTATACCAAAGGAGGGAAGACAGTAAAGAAGTGATATTATATACTCAAGTCACAAAGAGAATTGTGTCAAAATACTTAAGCATTCGTGTCTCATATTATCTATTTCTATATATTTTTCGATCTCCTTTTTCATTTACTTTTTGAATACGTTGGAATCCTTATTTCCATCGAACTTAAGCAAAATAATACATAGAGTTCCGGAAATCTTTAGAAGAAGTTATAAATTGTACTAACAAATTTGCATGCTTCCAATGTTTGATTGATTGTTCGTATCTTGTATTGCTTGAAATCATTTTACTTTTTAGCCCCCTATTCGAGGCAGCAAAAAGTGAATTTTTACGCTCTCTCCATTCATACGCCCCCTTGTGACGCGTCAGTTTTCCCTATCCTATGATATTTAGTATGATGTACCGTTTGCAAAATATGTTTGAGTTTTTTCTTACTACTGTTATGAAGTTTTGGGTCTTGGTTTATGAAATGAAGCTGAAATACAAGTGTAGAAGTTTTGAGAACTTAATTTCGAAACCCTTGTAATATTTGGTATATTAGTTTTCCATTAGGACTTCTTCATCAAATTTGAGTTTGGTCAGGGAGGTTTTGGCCTTTCACATAATATCCATTTTCAAGACTTCTTAACAATAAAAAGTACCAGTCTAATATCTGGTATGTGAGTCAAAGATCGAATCCGATTTGTTTCTTGTCTTCTTATGGTATGCTTATGTAATTATGGTTTACTACAACGACATACAAATACCGAAGGATAAAAAGATTGTATTTACTAAAATTGATGTGAAAAGACAAGGCAAAAACGAGAACTCAGAAAATATTGACGTTAGACAGCTACAGAGCATAGAAATTAAAATTGCAACATTCAAAACCATGAAACTGAAGTGCTCCAGAAGGGTAAATGAACAAATTAAGAGATATGGAGTAAATGTACATGGGGACAAAATCCCTGTAAATACAAGCTATAAAAACAAGGTAAGACCAAGAAAACGGAAAAAATGTTTAATTGTTGTTCTTCATCTTGAAGTCACCATGAGGCCCTCATTAAAGAGCAAAACCTTTTACCTCATAGTAAGTTCAAGGCGGCCCCTAGCACCGGTTTTAGCGGAAATCACTTGCTTAATGCTGAACAACGCCTCATCTGTCCCCTGTTTTACATCATTTTTGTCAACAGAGAAAGCTTGACTTTCTCTGTTGACCGTGAAGTATGTTTATTTTGAAAGATCTGTTAAGTAACTGAGACCTTTTACTTGACTAAAACTAGACATTCCGCCGTTGTAAGTTACAGTTCAATACACAATACAATAATTTGAAGTAAATGCACATGATACAAAGTCTCTGTAAATTGATGGTACAGCCAAGCAATGGATCAACGCTGTTATTGTTGTTTTTCAACTTGAATTCTCCATGAGGCCTTCAATAATACGCTTCGCTCATACCTCATTATTAGTTAAAGGCTATCCCAAGCACCGGTTTGATCGAAATTCAAATATGAGTTTTTCCCGTCCAATGATTTTGACTTTGAAGGTATTTTAATGTTTGTGCTTCATCCACCTTTTTTATATTACTTTTTGTAGCGCCTGGAACATGCTGAATTACTTTGTAAAATTGCCAGAATGCTTGTTTAATTTGAATTCTGAGATCATTAATCAAATGTATGTGCCAAGTCGATGCATTTTTTCATAAAAATGAAATATTAAGGTAGTAGACCCGGGGTAATCCCGAAATTTTCCACACAATCAACTTTCTTTAAATTTGCAGTATGAAACAATTATGTACTTATATTAAAAAAAAAAACTTTCACCGTAAGATTTTTTTGATTTGTATATCTCAGAAACAGTCCTATCTAAGAAGTCTTAAATTCTGTTTAGACATCACCATGAAACGTACTTAAGACGTATCAGAATTGGCATAAATGACTTTAATTTGCCAAAACTTCTTCATGAAAACTGGTACACCTACATATAAGAGAATAATGATCATAAGCATGTCTTAAGTAACTAAATACCGAATTTACTGTGAATTTAAGTGTTGATTTTCAGTAATACGATGTCAAAACATTACTTAACACACAGCTTCATTCAATTTCTTCTAGATGAAAATCCAAACATTCAATTTTCACCAAAAAACTGGGCAATTAAAGATCCCCCACACATATGACTTGCATCCAAATTTTATCAAAATTCACCGTATGGTTATTTACAATGCTAGGGAAAAAGTCTTAATATTCCTTTATTTTGAAAGTCTAGCAGATAGAATGACTTTCCTTTTTAAAAAATCTGACTTTCATTTATTTTAATATTTATTGCTCTTTCTTGTGCGGTTCCCTAATGGGTTGTAGAATATGTAGTTTTAGGCAATTGTGGGTGTTTCCTGGCTTCTTTGCTATATAAATGACAAAATAAAAACAATGAATGCAATGCATTTTAGAATATTTACAATAAGTACCTATAACACTTACATCCTTACTATCGGAACATATTAAACTTCTTCGAAAGCATATGATAATATAAAATATTTGAAAAAATATATATTTTGGTCATTTATAAAATGAACCTAAATTCACAGTAACCACGGTATTTTGTTGTTTGTTACATGTACCACTGGGCCGATGCTACTGCTAATGGACTGTTAATCCCCGAGGGTATCACCACCCCAGTAGACAGTACTTCGGTGCTGGCCCAAAAATCGATTTCATTTGAAAATTTGCAATATCTAAATTAAAGAAAATTTTGTTAAAACTTAAGGAGTATTTCCCTTTTGCATAGCTCTGTCCTTAGCTGGTTCTGGCTTTCCTATTTAGATCCTATAGGTAATTTGTTCTCTATCAGTTGAACACATATTTTGGTTCATGGGTTTCCAAATATTTTGATTTCATCTGCACTGATTTAACATAAATTGCCGAAATGCGCATATACAGAACCTAAATTCACAGTAACCTTGCTTTTTTGTTATTTGTAGAGATTGCATTTTAACCGTAGAATAAAGAACATGACTTTTCAAACATATTTATGGAAAACAATTTCCAAACTTATAAAACTCCTTCAAAATGATTGACAAAGTAAAATATTTTAAAAAAGAATTGTCATTTGTAAAGATTTACTTTAAACCGCAGATTGAAACCTAACTTCCTTACTTTTGCAACACATACAACTTCTTGGAAAGGATATGATACATTAAAATATTTGAAAAAATGAATACTTTTGGTAATTTGTAAAGATTTAATTTAAACCGCACAATTAACTTTTCAATAGAAAAAAGAAGGGAAACGGGGAATGTGTCAAAGAGACAACGACCCAAAGGGTAGTGATAACAACTCAAAGCCACCATAAGATCTTCAATGAACGGTGAGAAAACCCCACACCCAACGGCAGGTCGGAGTCGGCCCCTGAACAAAGAGCAATCAAGTCCAGCGAAATAAACATCATCCTAGACTCCTATAGACATAAAGTAAACTAAATAGAAAAAGGACAAGACACACAAAGGTTTAATAAATTCCTGACTTAGGGCAGGCGCAAGCCTGCTGCGGCGAGGTTAAACTAGTTTTATTGGATCCAAACCTTCCCCCTACAGCCAATGACTAAATACCGAAGTTACTGTAAATTTGAATTCTGCATATGCGCATTTCGACAACTTATGTCTCTTCTAAATGTTTGGAAGACCATAAACTCAAAGATGTTTAAAAACTGATAGAGAACAAATAACCAATGTGATCTAAATGTAAAGCCAAAATCAGCTAAGGACAGAGCTTTGCATGAGGGAGATACTCCTTAGTTTTCAACAAAATTTACAGAAATTTAGATATTGTAAGGTACCAAATAGAATCGGCTTTCGGGTCAGCACTGAAGTACTGACTACTGGGCTGGTGAATACCCTCGGGGACTAACAGTCCACCAGCAGTGGCATCGACCCAATGTGATAAATCAAAAAACAATCGTAATAAAATTTAAGGCTTAACTTAAATTCGTTTATCAGATGGGGCCATTATCATCTGGTGCATTACATTGTATTTCCTTCGGTTTTTAGCTCCTGAAGTTCTTAGTAAGACCCTGAATTCCGTCGTCTGCTACGTTCTTTCCTGCGAAAACTTTGAAAGGAAGACGAACAAAAATTTTCACAGCAAATAATCTGGTGAAATCGGCTAAGTATTGGTAATATTGTCCCATATTTATTTTAAATACAATTTCCGAGAGGATTGTCATCTTTTGGCAGGTTTAACACCCGCAAACAATACGGAATTTACAGATGAGATGAACATGTATGTCGATATCATAGGATCCGATGCGAACGACAATAATAATGTCAATATTTAAAAATACTGAATAAATATTGCACCGGCAAGCAATGGTAAAATAGCGTTACATTTCAAAATAATACAGAAATTTATCAATACAAAATTTATCCAAATATAAATTAAAAAAAAAGAAAAAAGAAGAAGAAATCCAAATAGATTGATTGATTGATTGGTGCTGAACGCCACATATTATATTTAAAACACAAATTACAATCTAAATGAATTCATGTTGTATTATCAAGGAGTTGATAGTATTGTTTAGTTTCAGATCATGTTGAGAAGGTCAACGAGGAAACGAAAGGCGACCGCAGTGATGGCAACTCACCATACAACACCAAGTTCGGCCACAGCTGTTAGGGATACAAGACCGCGCAATCAAAACAGGACAGCGGCTGCAACGGCGACTGGTTTAGGTACAAATACTACCACTGTGACTTCAGGAGCACAGATGTTCAACTTTGGGCCCGTGGCAGCTACACCAAGGACACAAACACCTCAAACGGACGTACAACCACAAGGATATTATGTCCCGAGTATCACAAATGTACAGCCACAAAGATATTATGCCCCAAGTATCACAAATCTTCCAGATGTACAGCCACAGGAATATTACTCCCCTAGTATCACAACTCTTCCGGATATGCAACCCAAGGATATTATGTTCCTACAACTACCATTGCCACTACTCCAGGTAATAGTATAAGTCCCATGCACGAACTAAGTATAAATGATGACATGGCATTGCATGTTCCATTAAATATACAAGAAAAAATACAAAAGGGGGAATATGTAGACCTTTCTTCTTTATTAGTCACGAAGTCAGATAGCAATGAACAAAAACTTGTTTTTGTACAAGACCAAATCGTTTTACAACCTAAAAACATCAAATGAACATAGTCACTATTGAACAATGGACCACAGCTTTCATTGTATACATGTATATTTACTGTAAAATCCATTCAGCAGGTTGTTTAGAGCTCCTAAAGTATTTGCAAATGGTTCGACTTGGTGCCACTCGTTCAAGTACACGCTGGAAACTGTATGATGAAAAATTTAGGTTGAGACAGGCTCTTAATCCATCAAGTTCATGGGCAACTGTTGACTATGAATTGTGGATTTTGTATATGAATAGTGCACACAATATTAGTACAAATACATTCAATTCTCACATTAATACCTAGTCATCATTTAAATGTATTCATACAATTTTGAAGGGTTTTGTAGCAAAACAAGCTTGCCCTTACAGGCATGCATGTATCCGTTGTAATGCGAGTCATTCTCTTGCTCATTGTTCAATAAAACAAGCATCGGCCACAATGCCTGCATTGCAGCCAGGACAACAACAAAATAACAATTTTAGAGTTTGCTTGTCTCTTCACAAATTGTTGTCAAATGTAATTTCCAATAATTCAGTGAATTTGTAAATAAATATTTAATTCATCATCAGCAGTGATAAACAATACTTAAAAATGTCACAAAATAATTAATAAAATCCAGTTTGTACGTTGGAGGAACAGTGTGTGTGTTTGAATTACCTGAAACACGGCTATTCTCAAAGGGGCGAAAATCAAAAAGTGGCGAAATAGTCCGAACTGGTTAACGTTATCGTATTCAAATTAACACACCTGTAAATAAACCTGTACTTCCGGTATGGAGCGAAGATTGAAAACGAACACATTTATGATAAAGCATGACAAAATTATATGATTCTACGTAAACAGAAGTGATTTGTGAATG
>MJUU01061294.1:10296-21799 GCA_002080025.1 Modiolus philippinarum
ACAACACTGCCCTCCGTTAAATAGTAAAATTCTGTCCTCAGAATTGAGTATAAAATGAGTAAATTTTCAAATAGATAACATGTGAAATACTTAACACAATAATACAATAAAAAATATAAGACACAATGAGTCAATATATCATAAGTGAATTCGCAAATTTTTACGTTTAGAATATATATCAGAGAATATAGCGAATTCATGAAATGTTACGTTTAAAATAAAATTGTCACAAAACAAATGAATTCCTAAATTGTTACCTTGAAAATATATACACAACAATAATTTATGTACAATAAAGAGAAATCAAAAGTGTTATGAGTTTCGGTTTTGTTACATATTCACAATATACAATTTGTTTTTAATGATGAAAATTCAGTTTCCTTTTACACGATTTTGAAGGAATGGGAACGGTAATGACACTTCTCACTTTCTTATTTTGCAAAAAATCATCATCATCATCATCATCATAATTATACAGGTCAAGTTTATCATTGAGTAATTTTACTTCGGTTTTTAACTCTTCTTTTCTTTTTTCAAGTCGTTCAATGAACTGACCAAATCTTTTGCATTCAAAAGTATGTTTCTCCTCTTGTTCTTTCAATTCTTTTTGGTGTCTATCTTCCTGGGTTTTGAATTCCTGTTTATGCTTTTCTTCCGTTTCTTTTAACAAATTTTCTAGTTCAATTATTTTAGCATCCTTTGGGTCTACCAATACCAATTCGATTTCTTCTTCTTCCTCATAGTCTGGAATAAAATCTTCTTCCTTCTCCTCGAAAATTTGTTTTTGAACTTTTGGAGTTGTTTCGGTTTCTTTTTCTTTTACATCTTGTGTAATTACAATTTCTGTTTTAGCATCATATGTAATGGGTTCATCTTTACACTCATTTGTACATGTTGTGGTATTTACTCCATACTTGTATTGGGTTTTGCATAAATGTCAACATTGACTCGCACATTATACGGATTTTTACTTCTTTTACATGTGTGGCTGCAAGAATCCTCTCTGTGAGGCTTTCCCAGCATTGCTTTGACATGATTTCTCCATTTGCCTTCGGTTAATCCTTTAAAATTACAAGAAGTACATAAAAATGGTATACCATCATCAGGAACATGACGAAACATAAAATGATTCGTTGCGGATCTTCTGTTTGAGTGAACAAAGGTACATTTGCTGCATTGCCATTGAACAATTTCATTTACACAGGACATTTTCTCTGAAAGTAGTAAAAAAGGAAGCTAAGTATCATTTACAATGTTTGTGACTTCAGGATTTACTATTTAGTTTAGTTGAACTTCTTTTTATGAGTAATAGTGAGTGATTGGTCTACAAATTTTTCAACATGGTTTTTGCCCAAGGCGGTGTATCTTCAGCACAAGTTTTTAGTCGATCATAGTGGACTACTTCTGTTTTGGTTTTTGTTTGTATCTGGAACAATACAGGACTTATGATCTTGGTTACCAGGTATGGACCAACCCATACGAAGCTTTGAATTTATCAGTTTATCGTGCTTGTAAACCAAAAACCCAACACAATATTGTTTGTCTGTCAGTCTGGAGTCATGGTCACGTTTTTGTCGTTCCGCATTGTTTTTCAAATTACTCCTGGCCATGTTGTGAGCTTCAAACAGTTTGTTTTTCATTTGTGCTGTGTAATCATCTGGGTCATATTTATTTCCATTTCTATCCTTGTCCTCATATATTAAAGACAGTGGCAGATTAACTTCTCTGCCAAGCATGAGGTTATTTGGTGAGAAGCCAGTCCCTGGATGAGGGGTGCTTCTGTAGGCTGCCATTAACAATGCAATGTGTTGATCCCAGTTAGTAGCATTCTTGTTTACAAAAGTTTTTATCATTCCCTGTAGAGTTTTGTTGAATCTCTCAATTAGTCCGTTTGATGAAGGGTGATAGGCTGTGGTCCTGGTTTTCTTGATTTGCAGCAGGTTACACACAGATCTAAATATTTCACTCTCGAAATTCCTTCCTTGATCTGTGTGCAATTCCAGGGGGATGCCAAATCTGGAAATAAATTCCATAACAAGTTTTAGAGAAATCATTTTAGCCTGTTGGTGTGGTATCGGGTACGCCTCCATCCATCGAGTGAAATAATCTCCTATGACGAGTATGTACTTATTTTTCCTTTCAGTCATAGGCAGAGGACCAATAATATCAAGGCCTATCCTATCCAAAGGATATCCTACCCTGTAATCCATCGAGGGTGCTTTAAATCAATGCCATTTTTCTTTAGTTTTCACGCAAACTTTACACTTCTTAATGTATTCTTTTATGTCTCTGCTCATACCATACCATGTGAATGTGGTTTTCATTTTTTCAGTGGTTTTTCTTATGCCCATATGCCCAGAGTATGGTGTGTCATGACATCTTGTTGTCACAGCTCGTACTGTAGGCCTACTTGTTAATTCTTTCACATCGTCCACCTCATTTCTGAATTATTTCCATTGTTCATTCAGTTCTTTGCAAATTTCACAATTCTCATGTGGCAGATCAAGGGAGTGTGAGCATATTGGATCATTGTAGTCCATCCTTGATAATGTGTCTGCATTCTGGTGTTTGGATCCTGATCGATGTTGGATCTCAAAATTATATTGTGACAGGGTCTCCAACCACCTAGCCAACTGTCCTTGTGGCTCCTTGAAGCTCATTAACCACTTTAAGGCACTATGGTCTATTCTTATCAGGAATTTATTACCAAGTAGATAATGGCGGAACTGATGAATAAAAGTTACAATGGCTAAAAGCTCTTTCCTCGTCACACACTATACTTTTGTTGAACTTTGTCCAGTTTCTTTGAAGCATATGAAATGACTTTAACTTTCCCGTCTTGATTCTGTTGGAGGACTGAACCAATACCTATGTTCGAGGCATCTGTATCTAGGATGAATTGCCCATCAGGTTGTGGATAAGATAATACAGGTGCAGAGCATAAGACAGATTTCAGCTGTTCAAAACTTGATTTAACCTTATTGGACCAAACAAATGGAACATCTTTCTTAGTTAGACAACTTAGTGGTGCTGCAATCTCACTGAAACCTTTGATAAATTGTCTGTAGTAATTACAGAGACCTAGGAAACGCTGAACATCTTTTATGCTTTTAGGTTCCTTCCATTTCTGTACACTTTCTATCAGTTTTGGATTTGGCTTGACTCCATTCTTTCCGACGACATGTCCAAGGTACAGGATTTCATCTTTTAATAATTCACATTTTGACGGTTTAAGTTTTAAATTTGCCTTGATTAATCTTTGGAAAACTTCATCTAGTCTATTCATATGTTCTTCATAGTCTGAGCTAAAGATAATCAAATCGTCCAAATATATCAGGAGGGTTTGCCATTGTAGTCCTCTGAATACAAGTTCCATGCACCTCTGGAATGTACTAGGTGCGTTGCATAACCCAAATGGCATTTTACAATATTCAAAGAGACCATATTTCGTAATAAAAGCTGTTTTCTGTCTGTCTTTTTCGTCTAATTCTAGCTGCCAGTATCCGTTCTGAAGATCTAAACAACTAAATAGGGATGCTGAGGCTAGACAGTCTATGCACATGCTGATTTTTGGGAGTGGATAGGCATCCTTTACAGTAAGGTCATTTAAACGTCGAAAATCAATGCACCATCTAACTGTGTTATCCTTTTTTCGTACTAACACCACATTGGAGGCCCATGCTGACTTTGATGGTTATATAACTTTGTTTTCAAGTTGCTCGTCCAAGCATTTTTTGGCTTCTTTTTCAAAGGCTATTGGTGCTCTTCTCAATGGTTCTCTAGTTGGGGCTGCACCAGCTGTATCAATCTTGTGTTTTAGAACTGAGCAACATCCCAAGTCTGTTTTGGAGGTTGCAAATGCTTGGCTATTCTTCATCAAGACTTCAATCAGTTTCAGTCTAATTTCTGTATTTTCAATGTTCTTGGTGCTTCTGTGGTACAAATCTTTGAGGTGTTCTGGCAACAAATCAATTTCGGCCTTATTAATCTGTCTACCAGGCAGCTCAGTGATCTGATTAATTTTCTTGTCATCTGACCAATCTTCCGGTATGAACACAGTACTGTTTCCATCAAAAGGGTCAATCTTATTACTCTGTCCATGAGTGCCACATTTACAAGTTCTGTTTTCTGTCAAGTACTCCTCTGGATTATCTTCTTTAAACATATTCTCTATTTGGTTAACAGGATGGAGTTCACCAAGGAGGTAGTTTCTCTTTAATTTTATGGGTGTGTTTTCTAGATTTACCAATCCTATTGGTATGGTCTTTCTGAATGGATCCACTAAAGTATGAGCCACCATAATACTACGCTCATCCTTTACTACCGGCTGAACCATGGAGTATCTGGTGTCAATAATCTCTTCATTTTTGCTGTATCCATATATAATTACTTCTGAACATTGTGGAATAGTTTTTGTTTCATTTAGAAGGACCCTTGCCACTGTGTCTGAACTTCGCAATCAATCCAATTACCATTAAGCTGTATCCCTCTCTTCGAATTAATGGTAATGTCCATTTCATCCATTATGTCGCACCCTAATAGCATGTCGTCTCCTATAGGTGCTACATATACCTCCCAGTCTATCTCCACATCTCCAAGTAATAGCCTCATTATTGCTATTCCTTTTGTTCCCATGTTTTTTCCAGCTTCTGCAACTACCAGCTTTTTCTTGGCTGTTTTAAGTTTTGGTCTGTCAGTTTCAGGAATAAGGAAAAAAATACGCTCATTTAACACTGTACCCTCAGCCCCAGTGTCAATCACTGCTTTTACCGTCTGATTGTTGACCATCATTGGAACCTTGATACAGGCTGCTGTTATGCACTCTACAACTACTTCTTCCCATGAGTTGTTATCGGCATCTATAGCACCAACAGTATCATTTTCTTTTCCACATGATGTATAGCCCTTCTGCTTTTCATCAACAACAGGTTCAGCTTGTTGTGGTTCCTCAAAAATAACTTTTAAATCGAAGACCTCTTTATCATCAGATTCCATCATTTTTTCTGAATTTCCTTTTTCCTGAAACAGGCACTCTGTATCACATAAATCTTCATTCTCAATTCTTTTACTGGTTTCTAATTTCTCAAGGGCTGACACTTGGTCGTCAGTTCAAGCCCCTAGCCGTTTAAAGGTTTTCTATTTTCTGAGACAGGTTGTCTGGCCCGCTGTGGTTGGGAACAGTTCTTTGCAAAATGACCTTCTCCTTGGCAGTTGTAGCATTTTACTCCATTACTCTGTCTTTGTTTCTGAACTCTGATTTCTGATAAAAGTTCTTGGACTACTATGCTTTTGAGCAGTCATGTTTGGTACACTATAATTTGAACTGAAAGTGATCACCCCATTAGAAATTGAATAAGTGTTGAATGAATTCTGTATAGGATTTACATTTCTATCATTCTGTATACTTTGAACTGGATTACTACATGTATATGCATTGCTCTGTGTATTCTGAACATTGTTTAACACACTAGTGTTATTTTGACTTATAGTATTCTGTATACTATTAATTGGTACATCAACTATAGTACTCTGTGTACTACTTAATACAATATTATTAAATGGATTATAAGTATTCTGTATACTTTGTCTCTTATTGCTAGTACTCTGTGTACTACATAACAAACCACTATTGTCCATTGGGTTAGAATCTAGCATTGTACATGTATTTGTAGTGCTACAAGTGTTTACTGTATGGTGAAAAGAAATACTCTGTGTCCCTTCATTATTACAAAATGTTGGGGAAGGTAAACGTTTGTTCCTCAGCTCCATTCTGATGTGTTTTAATCAAACTAAAAAATTTTGATCTTGACTGATACACTTAAAAGTTTCAGTAACTTTCAAGTGCAAAATCTTATCTTTGAAATGTGAATAAAATTCAAAATTTATTTAAAATTACTTCATGTGTATCAGAAACACTAAAGAGTATGTTAAAATAAAAAGTTTTACCGCTGCCACCAATTTTAGAGTTTGCTTGTCTCTTGGTAAATTATTGTCAAATGTAAATTCCAATAATTCAGTGAATTTGTAAATAAATATTTAATTCATCATCAGCAGTGATAAGCAATACTTAAAAATGTCACAAATAATTAATAAAATCCAGTTTGTACGTTGGAGGAACAGTGTGTGTGTTTGAATTACCTGAAACACGGCTATTCTCAAGAGGCGAAAATCAAAAAGTGGCGAAATAGCTCGAACTGGTTAACGTTTTCGTTTTCAAATTTATACACCTGTAAATAAACCTGTACTTCCGGTATGGAGCGAAGATTGAAAACGAACACATTTATGATAAAGCATGACAAAATTATATGATTCTACGTAAACAGAAGTGATTTGTGAATGGTATCAAGCTTAATTCTAACAAATAAAAGGTAAATGAAAGGGTTATTAAGGATATTCATACGCAAAACATCTTAAACGACAGGAAGTTCAACAAAGTTCGCGGAATTTACATGAAGTCGCGGTATAATTATTTTGCGAAACTTGGAAGTCTTAACAATTTTAGAAATAACGTATATCAAATAGAAATAAAATATGTTGTCACAACACTAATTAAAGGCAGCGGTTTCAAGTTACAGGAACCCAAAACCACCCAGGAAATACATTTCGGCCAAGAAATTCCCAACAAAATTGGAGGCAAAGACCCCCAGTCACAGCTGTGGGATTTAGGCAAAACTCCAATATGCTTAGATTAATTGAAAGTGTATCTTGATAAATACCCAAAACAAAATGTTGCATATGAGCTTTATAATGGATTTTGCAAGGATTTAGACTTCAACATACTGGTCCGAGAACTTCAATTTGGTCTTAAAATTTAGTATCAGCAAATCAACATAGAGAGCAAACACTTGCAAAAATTCAAAAAGAAATTAACTTGGGTCGTATTTAAGGTCCTTTTTCAGAAAAACCCATTTCAACATTAAGAATTTCTCCAATAGGTTTATTTCCAAAGAGTGACGATTCTTGGCGTTTAATTACACATCTGTCACACCCCCCGAATCTAGTATAAATGATTTTATAGACCCAGACCTCTGTAAAGTGTCTTATTCTTCTCTTGACAAGATTCTTAGCATGATTTATAAGCTTGGTCCAGGTGCTCTACTTGGAAAGATCGATATAAGCTCGGCTTTTAGATTGTTGCCAATAAACCCCGCAGATTTTGACCTTTTAGGAATCTACTTTGATAGTAAATATTACATAGACAAATGTCTCCCCATGGGATGCTCCATTTCATGCTCTCTTTTTGAGAAGTTCTCGACGTTTATTCAATGGGTTGTTCAGGAACAATCGGGTCTTGATACGGTTGACCATTACTTAGATGATTTTATATTCGGTGGCCCGCCTAGTAACAATAATTGTCGGTATTAATGAATACATTTTTCAGTGTAAGTAGGGAATTCGGTGTCCCTATAGCAGAGAACAAAACAGTAGGACCGGCTACTGTGATTGATTTTTTAGGTTTCACAATCGACACTATTTCGATGAAAGTAAGGATACCTGGTGAAAAATTACAAAGGTTAGAAGCCGGTCTCCTTATGTTAGCTTCAAAAAACAAAGTTACATTAAAGGAATTGGAATCCTTGACAGAGTTGATGGCGTTCTGTTCAAGGGCTATCTCATCTGCTCGTGCCTTTATTAGAAGGTTCTATGATTTGATTGGATCAGTTAAAAATGAAAAGCCGTTTCATTTTGTAAGGGTTACAAGGGAAGTCAAAGAGGATATTTCTGTTTGGTTAAAATCTTAAAGTATTTCAATGGTGAGTATTTTATTCCTGACGACTGTTGGCATACAAATGAATCTTTGGAACTTTTCACTGACAGCTCTGGAAATCCGAAATTTGGTTGCGGGGCTTATTTTAGGGATCACTGGACACAACTTTGTTGGCCGCCAATGTGGTCAGGTACTTCAATCATGAAAAATTTGTCACTTTTGGAATTGATTCCTATTGTGTTAGCTTTGTTAATTTGGTCTCGCAAATTTTCAAATCAAAAAGTTACATTTCATATAGACAATCAGGCATTGGTGGCAATAGTTAATAAGCGCACATCAAAAGACAAACAGGTAATGAAACTTGTACACGAACTTGTATTTTTGACAATGCATTGTAATGTTCAATTTAAAGGTTTACATATCCAAGGGAAAAAATGAAATTGCGGATGCGCTATCTCGATTTCAGATGGACCGGTTCAGAATATTATCCCCATCAGCAGATGTGAATCCGGCGGACATTCCAGCAGAATTCCAAGCCTTGATCTTGGGCCTGTGATATCAAATCTTTTGTCTAGATCTATCTCAGAGAGTACTTACACTACTTACAACAGTGGATTCTTAACATTTCAACAATTTCGCTGTGAATATGGGTTGTCCCAGACATGGCCTGCCACAACATATGATATTATGTGTTTTATTTCTTACTTGTTCAAAATGGTCTTTCTTATTCATCAATCAACTGCTATTTGTCTGGTATCGGTTTCTGTTGCAAAGTAAATAGTATGGAAGACTGTACATGACAATTTGTGGTACGTAAAATGCTGGAAGGTATAAGGCGGTCAAGTCTAAAACCAAGGGACAATAGAATGCCTATTACAAAGGAAATATTAAATAAAATCATTCCGTTTTTGCCCCATATCTGTAATTCTATTTATGAAGCTAAACCTTTTAGCGCTATATTTTCTGTATGTTTTTTTCGGGTTTTTGAGAGCTTGTGAGGTAGCAGTTAGCAATCAAAATGCGTATCACATTATAGCTTTCCAAAACACGAAAATTGTGGAAGACAGAGTTCATTTATGGATGTCTTCTTCTAAAACCGATCAAGAATGTAAGGGTTCTCATGTTTTATTAGGACCACAGCCGGACAAAACAATTTGCCCTGTATTTTTATTAACCACTTATCTTAGAGTTAGGCCTAGCTGTTTGGGTCCACTATTTTGTCACTTTAATGGTTCACCTGTGACAAGGTATCAAATTTCAGCTGTTCTTTCAAAGTCACTAGAAATGATTGGGATAGACCCTTCAAAATATTTTACCCACTCGCTACGAATTGGGGCTGCCACTACGTATGCTATGGAAGGGAAAACAGACACTCGTATAATGGAGATGGGTCGTTTGAAATCGAATCCATTCCAATCCTATATCAGAATCCCATGTTAGCATATTCAGCGTGCTATGTTCATGTTTGTAAATGTTTCCCTTAATTAACTTACTCTATTATAAGCATAATTCTAATAAATTTAAGGTTTGCAGGTTCTACCAATAATGTATGGATAGTTGGTTCCTCTTTAATAAAGCATGCCTTCATTGCTGCTAGAAAAAGGCCAGGTGGAATTCATTTAGGTCTAGAACGTGTTTGGGTCTCGATTTGGTGGCAAGGATTGAGTGGGTGGACCGTCAAAAACGTTAAGCAGAAAATAACAACTATGATGATATTTGAAGGCCCTCCTACCTTGTTGATCCTGCATGTAGCAGGTAATGATATCGGGGCCTCAAATATAGGGCATTTGCGAGTTTTGGTTAAACAGATAATAGACTGGATAATATTGATGTTGCCCAATACAATCCTTTTTTGGTCCCAAATACTTCCTCGTATTAATTGGAAATATTCATCGAATCTTTTGGCTATGTCGAAATGCCGTTACAGACTTAACAATTATATAGCTACTTATGTCATAAGAAGGAACGGGTGTTATATCCGGTACCCGGAAATAAAGCCAAATTCTACATTTATATCTCCAGTTGACGGTGTTCACCTTACACCATTTGGTACAGAATTTTTTTAAATACAATACAGGGTGCTATAGAACAATTTCTGACAAATCCCAATGTTTACACCTTTCTATACTGTTAATAAACTTGAAACTCCATGTAACAAAATCCTTCACCTTTTCAAACAAAGTCGAAAATTACAGCCTTGTGGGTAAATATGATTATCAGAGTGAATACATTTCCCGGTATTGCGATATTTGGCAACGCAGCGAACCTCCATATGATGGCGGTTGACTGTCAGTGAAATCTGACAGTCAATTTGGCGAATTTTGCTGCACATTATTATCATTTGTGAACCGTGTTGTAAATTTTGTACAGTTTTACCCCTAAAGTTTATTGATATATTATGAACGTTGGATTGCCTGTGTATAACATTTGATAGTTGGAAATCAGCTCGTTGAAATATGCTGAAAAACAAGTTGACAGTTGAAATTTGTTGAAATAAGTTGACAGTTGAAAAAGTTGATTGTTGAAATAAGTTGACAGTTGAAAATTCAGCTATAGTTGAAATATGCTGAAACATAAGTTGATAGTTGAAATGTACATATGTTGACAGTCGAAATGTTTGGTTGCCATAATCTGCGGTAACCTTTAAATTTGTGTTTAAATTTTCACCTGTGTTTCCCACGGTGATAATATCAAAAGTAAAATACACCTGTGAATCCCACGGTGCTATTGTATTGTAATGTTAATATAATAATTAAATCTGTGGCCAAATATCGCCAATACCAAATATATTGAATTCTTTTATTTCGGCCCATATGGGATAATAGAATTCAAGGCTTAACTTAAATTCGTTTATCAGATGGGGCCATTATCATCTGGTGCATTACATTGTATTTCCTTCGGTTTTTAGCTCCTGAAGGTCTTACCCTAAATTCCGTCGTCTGCTACGTTCTTTCCTGCGAAAACTTTGAAAGGAAGACGAACAAAAATTTTCACAGCAAATCCCTCCCTCCCAGCCCATTTATGTTATTAAAATATAAAAGAACACCATACTGCTGTTGTTTGTAATATTTTTCAGATAATTCCAATTATCAGATTATATGTGAAGTGAAATCACTAGATGGTCAGGAGTCGGTACATAGCTACAACTGATGTTAAACCTGGATTAAGAAAAATCCAAAGAAGAACGACATCCGACCTCTGTAATAATTGGACGTGAAGGCGAATTTCGCTGCACATTATTATCATTTGTGAACCGTGTTGTAAATTTTGTGCAGTTTTACCCCTGAAGTTTATTGATATATTATGAATGTTGGATTGCCTGTGTATAACAGTTGATAGTAGGAAATCAGCTAGTTGAAATATGCTGAAAAACAAGTTGACAGTTGAAATTTGTTGAAATAAGTAGACAGTTGAAAAAGTTGATTGTTGAAATAAGTTGACAGTTGAAAAATCAGCTATAGTTGAATTATGCTGAAACATAAGTTGATAGTTGAAATGTACATATGTTGACAGTCGAAATGTTTGGTTGCCAAAATCTGCGGTAACCTTTAGATTTTTGTTTAAATTTTCGACTGTGTTTCCCACGGTAATAATATCAAAAGTTAAATTTTACACCTGTGTTTCCCACGGTGATAATATCAAAAGTAAAATACACCTGTGAATCCCACGGTGCTATTGTATTGTAATGTTAACATAATAATTAAATCTGTGGCCAAATATCGCCAATACCAAATTTATTGAATTCTTTTATTTCGGCCCATATAGGATAACAACAGTAAAATTCAGTTGGCAACA
>MJUU01061294.1:51228-72481 GCA_002080025.1 Modiolus philippinarum
AATGTTCGAATAATAGCGATAAATT
Organism: Modiolus philippinarum; assembly: GCA_002080025.1. Lineage (NCBI taxonomy): Eukaryota > Metazoa > Mollusca > Bivalvia > Mytilida > Modiolidae > Modiolus > Modiolus philippinarum. The sequence goes on from MJUU01061294.1 coordinate 51,254, forward strand.
GTCAGTTCTTATGCTGAATTATTTATTTTACAAGAAGTCATGAACATTAAGCTATTGTTAAATGTGGGTCAATTTAAAAAGTTCGAAGAAGAGGGCACAAATCTAAATGTCCATATATAGTATTACATTTAATCGTTAGGCTAGCGATTTTGTTATTTGCTCTTTTAAACAATTTGCGTAAAACGGCTTCTCAGAACTCAGGAGGTAAACCAATGCAAAGAATATGATAAATAAATATTAACACTTCATAACTTGACGAGTGACAAAATATCATGCAGTCAATGAGATCTTTATTGCCTTTTAAGCACAATATTTAAACAAAATGGTTACAAGTCAATTGAAACCATTTTGTCATTATAAAATAATTTATTTGTTAATTTGTCTGAGGATAAGAATACATTTGTAGAAGAGACATCACTTGTCGAAATGCGCATATGCAGAAAGTAAATTACAGTAACCTCGGTATTTAGTTATTTGTGGTAGCCTTACTTTTTTCTCATTTCTTTTTAGGTTTAATCTATACGGATTGATATAGACGTTTGTGGTAATACTGTTGTACATAATTCAAAGTGATTGTGATAAAAAGAATATAACACATTATATACAAAGCAACATTATTTCATAGATGTGAGTAAACGCCTGTCCCAAGTCAGGAATATGTTGGTCATTGGCTTGTCCTTGTCTTCTTCTAAAATTTGAGTTTCTTGATATTTGGGTTATTGGATGTGGTTTGTTTCCATTGATTTATTCACTTTTTTACCTTTTCGGGGCTTACTATATGGTGTTGAAGACCATATGGTGACCCCTAGATGTTTTGTTTTTGTTTTTGGTCGTTTTAACCTGGATATGGGATATTGTCTCCTTGACATTTACCCCATTTCCTTTCTTTTTCATAAGTTTTATGACACGTCAAACCTCTCCTTTTATTGCAAAAGTATCTACTTGCAAATTCGTTACTGTAAACGTGCAGTACATACAGTGACTTTGTGGAAAGAGCAAAAGCACTGTCACAAAAACTGCTGAGTCAGGGATATGTTCAGCCGTTGTTACTTTCGTCCCTCAGAAATTCTATGGCCGTCACCACGACATCATAGATATATATGAAATGTCAGTGTCACAAATAAAAACTGACATTTTCAGCTAGATTCACGTCTTCCCGGATTTGACATAACCGGTTTTGACTTTACCCATATTGACCGACTGACAGTGTGACGGGTGCTGTATACAGAGTAGGACATGCTTACCCTTCCGGAGCCCCTGATGTCACTCTTGTTCATTGAGAGTTCACACTGTTAGTGCTTTAGTTTTTTGTGTTGTATATGTAATGTTTGTTGTGGGCATGTGGTATCTTTGGTCTTCCGTCTTCTGGTGTTCTTGCTTTTGCCTTGTCTCTGGACTTTGATTTATGTAATCTTGTACTTTGTTCCTTCGGTATTCTACTGCCGTTGTTTTGCTATTGAAAGGTAGTAGACGGTAAACGATTGAAAGAGGCTTTCTGGATAGTTTGATCAGAGAAAATGTATGAATGACTTAATACCGAAGTTACTGATAATTTAAATTCTGCATATGCGCTTTTCGACAACTTATGTCTCTTCAGTCCAGATAAAATCTAAACGTTTGGAAGACCATAAACTCAAAGATGATTAAAAACTGAGAGAGAACAAATAACCAATATGATCTAAATGTAAAGCCAAAATCAGCGTAGGACAGAGCTTTGCATGAGGGAGATACTCCTTGGTTTTCAACAAAATTTACAAAAATTTAGATATTGTAAGGTTCCAAGTAGTATCGGCTTTCTGATTAGCACCGAAATACTGACTACTAGGCTGGTGAATACCCTAGGGGACTAACAGTCCACCAGCATTGGCATCGACCCAGTGGTAACAAATGACTTAATACCGAAGTTACTGATAATTTAAATTCTGCATATAAGCATTTCGACAACTTATGTCTATTCAGTGCAGATAAAATCTAAACGTTATGTTTAGTAACATGACACGAAATGCACTTTAAATTCTTTGTTTAGTCGGCATTGCTGCCGAAATAAAAAAAAAGCATTTAACGTTTTTAGAAGCCAATCCTGCCAATCGATTTTTGTAAACACAAATAACACTTTTTATACCCTTTACAATGAACTCAAGATTTGGGATTTCACGCAATTTTCATGATCTGGGGATACAAAAAATGTACCCCTCCCCCTGCAAACCAAATTGCGAAAATGACGATTTAAGGCTGTCAATTCCTTTCAGATTAACAACCCTTATCATTTGTTCTAGTTTTTATGCCTAACTTATCAGTTGTCATACAATGTTGGAAAATAAAACCATAAAAATCCATAAAATTCTGATTTTTTGGTAAGAAAATATGAAAAATGGGAATTTTCGGAATTTTATATTTTTTCACAATTTCGACTTTCTGACTTTATGGTCGTACAAATCTGAATATATATTTAATAACTGCCGATGTAATAATGATTCATGATATATTAGCAACAAATCGTGCGCACACATTTTAATTTCGGACGTATTGTAGGTTCAGTAATGTCAAAATTAGCACCCTTCTCCCTAAAAATTAAGGAAAAATATGAAATATTCAGGCTCTAAATGATAAAAATAATGTTTTATTGGAATTCTAGCGTGTATTTCACTAAAGTTGACATGCAGAAGGTCATTTAACTAGATTTAAACTTTTTCAAAGTTCCCTCTCGAAATTGTATGCACAATGGAAATTTTCCGTTTTTTCAGAATTTCTGCTGTTTTGACTTTAAGTTGAAATACTTCATGAAATTGATATATAACTTGAAAATGTTGATTAAATATCCTTTCATTATATTAAAGCCATTAGAAAATATGCTTTTAAACATTTTAGACTAACTACAGTCTCATAAATTACAACATATTGCCCCTTACAACAAATATTCAACACAATTTATTTCATTTTAATTCAGTTTGAAAAGCTTAAACATTGTATAAAGGTCCAATAACATATCATTTCAAACACCAAAATACATAGAGACTCCCATATATCACAATTAAGATCATTGCGTGTTTTATGGGTAGTTATACAACAATTCAACTTTGTATATTGTAAAAAAAAATTCCGAAATGTTGAAAGTGCCCATTTTTTCACGAAAATCGTCCAAAATATACAATTTTACCCATAATTAAGGTTGCATATTGCGATATATAGAATGCATTCTTTGAAAAGAAAGTAAAACATTAGTATGTTTTGTTCATATATATGTACAGACAGGGATATTCTTGGGATTTTTAAGCATAATTTTCTTGGGGTAGGGGTCAAATTTTCAGTATTTAGAGTCACATTGAACACTCCTTGTTCTTCTAAACATTGTTATAAGATAACTTATATAACGGTCAGAGCAATGAATGGGCATATTTGCAAATAAATCCTCAGATTTGCCACATATAACTGTTTAAATGTGAATTTTGAACAAATCTGAAATGATACAAATTCCCATTTTTCATCAGTTCTGTACAAAATATTGAGTTTAAGCCGACAAGTGGGGCTTAAAATGACACATCATGATAGACATTATGTCACATTGTTAAATGCAATGCAGATTTCGTGTATTTTGGTTATTTTTATGCAAATATAGTAAAAAAATTATAGGGAAAATTTGTTGGGGTAGGGGTATGATTTTCGGTATTTAAAGTCACATTAAGCACTCCTCATTTTCTAAACAATGTTTTAACACAACTAATGTATCGATTAAAACAGTTAAATGGCATATCTGCAGATGAATCATCCAGATTTGACATATATTACGATTTTCCAATGAACTTTGGACAAATATAAAATGTTGAAAATTCCCATTTTACATCAGTTAGGGCCAAATACTGAGTTTAAAACAGCGGCAGTAGAATACCAAAGGAACAAAGCACAAGATTACACAAATCAAAGTCCAGAGACAAGGCAAAAGCAAGAACACCAAAAGACGGAAGACTAAAGGCACCACATGCCCACAAAGCACACGAACAATACATATACAACACAAAAAACTAAAGCACTAATAGTGTGAACTCTCAATGAACAAGAGTGGCTTCAGGTGCTCCGGAAGGGTAAGCATGTACTGCTCTGTGCAAAGCACCCGTCACACTGTCAGTGGGTCAATCCAGGGTAAAGTCAAAACCAGTAATGTCAAATCCGGGAAGACGCGAATCTAGCTGAAAATGTCAGTTTTTATTTGTGACACTGATATTTCATATCTATCTATGATGTCGTGGTGACGGCCATAGAATTTCTGAAGGGACGAAAGTAACAAAGGCTGACCATATCCCTGACTCAGCAGTTTTGTGATAGTGCTTTTGCTCTTTCCACAAAGTCACTGTATGTACTGCACGCTCTACAGTAACGAATTAATTGTGAAATATATACTCCATATGCTGGGGATGCAGGTATATTGCTGCAGAGAAAAGGAACGTTCACAATTGGAAAGTCAAAATCATCACGTTTGTCATACAATCTAGATTTCAGACGTCCATATTCGCCAATGTATAACAAAAGGTCAAGGTATGAAGCAGAATCTGGTGTATCAGTTGTCTCTTTAATTTCAAGTTTATTGGGGTAGATACGATGTAAATATTCTTTAAATCTTGGGTTATTAAGAGAAAGTACATCGTCTATATATCTGAAGCTGAAATTAAAAGTCTGGGCTAGTTGTTTTTGTTTCTGTTGTATCAGCCCTTGTAAAAACTTTGCTTCATACGAAAAAAGGAAAAGGTCAGCTAAAAGTGGCGCACAATTTATTCCCATAGGAATCCCTATTGTCTGTTGAAAAACACGGCCTCAACATTCAACAAAAATGTTGTCGATCAAAAATTCAAGCATCTTAATCACGTCATTTTCACTGTATTTCTTGTTTGACTCAGTGTAGTTCTTTAGAAAATATGTTTTATCTTTTCCTATTACCAGATAGGAATACCTGCGTTCTCCGTTTTTGGAACAGAAACATTGATGTATCAGGTCGGAAATTACTGTTTTAAAGTTATTATGGGGAAGAGTTGTATAAAGAGTAGAAAAATCAAAAGTTTGAATGCTATTGCAGCATGCGAGACTGTTTGAGGAGAGCTGTTCAAGGAGATCTTTGGAATTTTTAAGAATCCAAATCTGATTCACGCCTCTCGTGGAATAGGCTTTTTCGCAGTAGCTTTTTAGACCATCTCTAACTGCAGTCAGTAAAGTGGTAAGGAGTTTGTATAATGGCTTAGTGGTGCATCTGGCAGATTCTTCAATGAATCTCTGTTTGTAGGGATTCTTGTGAAGCTTAGGCACCCAGTAAATATAAGGGAGATAACTTTTATTCTCATCAACTTTGATACCGAATGATGCTAACACAGAAGTGTGATTTGTGATTATCTCATCCCTTGATAATGTAGTTTGGGAATAAGTAGGATTGCCAAATGAAGTGTCAATACCAATCTCCTTAACAAGACGGTCTAAATAGTGTTTCTTGTATACAAACACAATATTGTTAGAAGCTTTGTCTGCAGAACTATGACGTATTTTTCCTGGAGGTTTGTCAATGTTTAAACAACAGGAGGATCATCAAATATGCTGGGCGTTCTAGTTTTCAGTCTGACAATGTCTCCACATCTTCTTTTTCTTTCTTCGCCCACATGCTGGCATAGTCTTCAACTGCGTCCATCATAATTTTGAAGTTATACTTCCAGTTGATGTGCTGGGGTTCATAGAATTTTGGACCATTTGAAAAAATATCTCGTAATTGTTGGTTTCCAACGATATCTAGGTCACCCTATATCACCTGTCCAAACCCGTTATCACGTGTTTAAGTCAACAAATGGTTATTAAAATACCAAATCATGATGTAATATATGCAACATTGTCATATACAACACTCATTTTACGTGTTCTGGTTATTTTTATGCGAACGTAGACAAAAAATTGACAATTTTAGGGGAAATTTGTTGGAGTAGGGGTAAGATTCTCTGTATTCAGGGTCTCATTAAGCACCCCTGATATTCTAAACACTGTTTTAAGACAACTCATGTATCGCTAAGAACAATTTATTTGCATATATGCAGATATATCCTCCATGTTTGTCATATATAACGGATTTACAGTGCTGAAGGGTAAGATTTTCGGTATTTAGAGTCACATCAAACACATCTTGTTTTTCTTAACAATTTTTTAAAATAAGTAATGCATCACTTAGAACAATTCGTTGGCTTATCTGCAGATAAATCCTCCAGATTTGGCAAATATAACAAATCTAAAATGTTGAAATTTCCCATTTTCACCAATTTCAGGCAAAATATTGAGTTCAAGTCAACAAATGGCTGTTAAAATAGGAAATAATGGTATAATTTATGCCACACTGTCATATACAACACATATTTTTGCGTGTTCTGGTTATTTTCATGCGAAGATAGACAAAGAATTGACAATTTTACATTAAATTTGTTGGGGTAGGGGCAAGTTTTATTGATGTATGATGTTTATATTTCATAAGAATGGCCATTATTTGTAATAGTTGTAAAGCAAATATAATAAGCTTTCATTTGATACCTACTTTGAATGATATTGATTTACCAACAGGTAGCATTAGGCAAAAGAATGACAAAACTTAGTCAAAATCGGAAATATTCAAAGATCCATTTATTTGGTCTATTCGAAAATAAAACTTTGGTCATTAAGAACATTACGTTAACATGTTTTATTTTCAAGAAAATAGATTGAAAAACTAAAAACAATTTTCACAATGGGGAATTGAGATGCACTTCGGGTTCTTTAGACCATCAGACTTGAACAATTTCAATGAAAATATGTAAAAGGAAGGATTGCCTTAAGGTCGTTTTTTGGCCCATAAAATATCTGATTAATATATCAATATTTCAAGTGCCCTATATATATAGGGCATACTGGTTATCATATGAAATTGATATCACGTGACTTGATCACGTGACAGCCATTTTCAATATGGTTGTCAAAATTGGACAATTTAACACCTCGAAACTACTAACGCGTTTAGCATAAATTCAAATGTTAATTTATACTGATGTTTGAGCTAGTTATTATATCTGGACCGATGTTTTTATGCTTACAAATCATTGATGTTATATGTTTAAAAAGTGAAATATCTTTTTAAAAAGTCTAACTAACTCCATATGAAGGCTTAAAGAAAGTTTTCTTTGTTAAATAAGAATTCATTTAAGTGTGTGGACACTATTCAAGTGTGGACAAAACACAAGTATGGACACGATCATAATCATCAAGAAGTAAACAGAATGTAATACCCACATGTTTGAAAATATACCCCACAGAAAAGGTTATAGACAAAGCTTACTGTTGGTATCATTTACCATTGCCGAGGATTGATTGATGAAAAATTAAGGGTCACCAACACTGATATATATGACCCTTTGACTTGAACCGATCAATCTTCATGCCAAATACAAAAAAACATCTGAAAATACAAAAAAAAGTTATAGTTTGTACAAGGCTTTGTCATAAGGAAAGCAATAATCTGACCATGAGAACAAAATTCAAGGTCAAGGGTCACGAACCATGGTAAAGGCCCATGCAATTGAAGAGATCTATCTTCATATTAGATATCAAACGTATACTTCAAAAGATGAAATAGGTAATAGCCTGGACACAACTTATCACTAAGAAAGCAATAATGTGACCTTGAAGAAAATGGTCAAGGACAGAGTTACATCAATCCCGTTCTTTACAACTATAGTCTTGAAATGATATATCTATTTGCAAAATATCAAAAGCCTATCTAAAAAGACAAAAAAGTGATAGCCCGAACACATCTTGTCATTAGAAAATCACTAATCTCAACTTGAGGAAAAGGTCAAGGTCAAAGGTCACCAATCAAGGATCACGATGCATTGTCGTGAAGTGATACTACCTACATGCAAATCTACGTGCAAGCCTATCTCAAAAGACAAAAAAAAGTTGTAGCCCATTAGAAAAGCAATAATCTCACCTTGAAGACAAGAAAGGTTACAAATCATGGTTCTTGACACATTATCCTGAAGTGATCTATCTACATGCGACATATAAAAAAATCCATCTAAAAAGACAAAAAGATAAATCCCGGACATTACTTGTCATAAGAAAAGCAAAAATCTGACCTTGAGGAAAAGGTCAAGGTCAAAGGTCACCAGTCATGGTTCATGACACATTGTCTTGAAGTGATCTTTCTACATGCAAAGTTTAGAAGCCTATCTCAAAAGAACAAGAATTTATAGCCTGGACACGACTTTGTTACGGACGAATTAACGGACGGACGCACGGATAGATGGACTGATGGACAGAGTGATTACTATAGGGCGTCAACCACTTTGTGGCAAGGACTCGAATTAGTTTTATGTTTGAGCAAGCAATTAAAAAAATGGTAAATATCACAAATCGGCAAATATCACAGAATTTTCTGGGTTAAATTAAGCTCAAAGTATGAATTAATGTGGAAAATATAATTCAAACACATCTAAATTATTAAAACTTGAAGGCATTTCACATTTTGCCTATGAGGAAGACAATATAAAAAAGCTACCACATTTTTTTTATTTAAGATTTGCATTATCGCCCTGTAACTCCATTTTTTTTTTTCAAATTAAACCCTGATCCACCCTGTGAACGAACCTAATTTTATATTTATTTTACTACTTAATTTATGCAACTTCTACCATTAAAAACTCGTTTTGGTTCAGAGGGTGGATCAATATGATATTTCAAATTTTATCGGACCCCTTAGACACATTTCCGATAGACATAATGCTTAATAATGTCGATGGTATCCAACATCGAAGAACAAGCACCCGTTTATTATGATAGTTTTGCCTACAAAATGTCAACGATTTGTTTCTACATACAATAAGCTTTAAAACACTGTATTATATGTTATATTTTTTAAAACTTTATATTCTTTATAGATCATGGGCCAAATTCGGATCTTATAGCAACCCGTCTTTTTCGTCAATATTTCGAAGGGGTAGGGGTACATTTAATGGAGCTATGGAGCGTATTTGGCAAAGAAATTGTAAAAATTTGAGTTCTTTGTAAAGATCATACAATAAGCAATCATTTGATACATCGATTTATAACTGGGAAGCATTTGGTTAACATTTTGAAGCAACTGAAAGAAATGCTTGAACGAAAAACGAAATTTTCTAAAATTTGTGTAGGTGGGACTAAAAATGGGCCCTGTTCCACCAGTGCCTGCAGGTTATGCCCGTGTTAACATGTTTTATTTTGAAAATTGGGTGTTAGCGGACTTAAAAAAATTGGTCGGGTTGGGAGGTGGGGGGTGCACAGGGGGTTATTCCAGCCCATGGACTAAGTGTTTCAAAAAATGTTTGTGGATAATGGTGTTTCATTTATACGCTTTTGAATTTTTTTTATAAGTCTATCAGGTTCTAGCGTTTTCAGCTGGTACATCCCAATTTTTTCTTTTTTTCTTCTTGTCTCCTTGTCCCAGTTTGAATTGACTTCGATGATTTGGAATCTTGTATCATCGAAGGAGTGTCCAGTGTTTTTCAAATGCCTTGGTTTTTTTCAACCACTCTGTTTCTGAAGAGTTGATTTGATTGGTTGCCTCGAGATAAAAAAAAATGAGAATTAAATTTTTGTTGGTTTGCGTATTTGATATTATTTAAAAACGTATAAAGGATTCATTTACATACCATTTATCATAAAAATACACACTTAAAAGGTTATAAATAGGAATATCTAAGTTTTATGACAAAATATATTGACTTGGTAGATATACAGTTGGGTGCTGACGCAACATTCAAACCAAGTGCACTAAAGTTAATTGATCCGCTATTATAAATTATTATGAGCGTTGTTCTGTTTTATTTATACATTCCATGCTTACGTCACATTATATCCTTAATAAATTTTTCAAAAAAGGGTATTTTATCGAGGCCTATGTTCCCGGGCTATGTTCATGCTGGAGACATTAAATTCATATGTAATTTCAAAAAACTTTGTCAAAAATTAATCCGAAAGTTGGAAATATTATATGTTGGTGCTTATTTCAATTGTCACGACACAACATTTATATGTATTTTTCCCAAAATTACCCTATAAGATTGAAAACAACGGCAGTAGAATACCGAAGGAACAAGGGAAGCGATTACTACAAAAATCGAAGTCCAAAGACATGGCAAAAACAGTAACAGATAAAAACAACGACAAAACAAGGACGTGAGACAGCTACAATGCACGGAAATAAAAAGATAACATTAAGAACTAAGGCACTCATAGTGTGAACTCCCTTAAAAATCGGGAGTGACATCAGATGCTCCGGAAGGGTAAGTTTGTCCTGCTCCGCTAGCGGCACCCGTCACACTATCAGTGAGTCAATCCAGGGTTGAGTCAAATCCGGTTATGTCAAATCCGTGAAGACAAGAAATCTAGCTGAAAATGCCCGTTTTCATTTGGGACACAGACACGTCATATCTGTCAATGATGTCATGGTGACGGCCATAGTATTTCTGAAATATTTTTTTATTTTAGCCTTTTCCTTTCTCGCGATACCAATTTATACATCTTAATTTTGTTAAAAATAACCTCAAAAGTGTCGTACCACAACATTTACCTTGTAAGACTTAAACATTTAATCTTTTTTCCTTCCTCGCAATACCAAATCTATAAATCTTTTGTTAAAAATGACTTCAGAGGTGGGAGTGATTAGATGTCGGTGCTTATTTCAATTGTCGCGACACATCATTTAAATGTATTTTCCCCAAAATTACCTACTAAGATTGAAATATTTTGCATTTTAGCTTTTTTCCTTTCTCACGATACCAAATTTATGCATCTTTTCTCAAAAATGACCTCAAAAGTTGGAGATCTTATATGTCAGTGCTTATTTCAATTGTAGCGACACAACATTTATATGTATTTTTCCCAAAAATTCTTTATAAGATTGAAATATTTTGCATTTTAGCTTTTTTCCTTTCTCGCCATACTAAATTTATACAGCTTTTGTTAAAATTGACCTCAAAAGTGGCAGATATTATATGTCGGTGCTTATTTCAATTGTCACAACACAACATTTATGTGTATTTTTTCCAAAATTACCTTTTAAGACTGATATATTTTGCATTTTAGCTTTTTGTCTTTCTCGCGATACCAAATTGTTGCATCTTTTGTCAAAAATGAATCCAAAAGTGGGAGATATAATATGTTGGTGCTTATTTCACTTGTCGCAAAACAACATTTATATTTATTTTTCCAAATATTACCTAATAAGATTGAAATATTTTGCAATTTTGCTTTTTTTCCTTTCTCGTGATACTAAATTTATATATCTTTTGTTAAAAATGACCTCAAAAGTGGGAGATCTTATATGTCAGTGATTATTTCAATTGTCGCGAAACAACGTTTATATGTATTTTTCCCAATATTACCTTATACAATTGGAATATTTTGCATTTTATCTTTTTTCCTTTCTCGCAATACCAAATCTATAAATCTTTTGTTAAAAATGACCTCAGAAGTGGGAATGATTAGATGTCGTTGCTTATTTCAATTGTCACGACACAACATTTAGATGTATTTTTCCCAAATTACCTTCTTAGATTGAAATATTCCCCATTTTAGCTTTTTTTCCCTCTCGCGATACCAAATTTATACATCTTTTGTCAAAAATGTACTCAAAAAGGGGAATATATTATATGATGGTGCTTATTTAAATTAATTGTCGCGACACATCATTTTTATGTATTTTTCCAAAAATTACCTACTAAGCAGGAAATATTTTACATTTTAGCTTTTTTCCTTTCTCGCAATACCAAATTTATGCATCTTTTCTCAAAGTGGGAGATATTATATGTCGGTGCTTCTTTCAATTGTCGCGACACAACATTTATATGTATTTTTTCCAAAAATACATTATAAGATAAAAATATTTTGCATTTTAGCTTTTTTCCTGTCTCGCGATACTAAATTTATACATTTTTTGTTAAAATTGACCTCAAAAGTGGAAGATAGTATATGTCGGTGCTTATTTCAATTGTAGCGACACAACATTTATATGTATTTTTTCCAAAATTACCTTTAAAGACTGAAATATTTTGCATTTTAGCTTTTTGTCTTTCCCGCGATACCAAATTGTTGTATCCTTTGTCAAAAATAAAATGAATCCAAAAGTGGGAGATATTATATGTTGGTGCTTATTTCACTTGTCCCGAAACAACATTTATATGTATTTTTCCCAATATTTCCTTATAAGATTGAAATATTGCATTTTAGCTTTTTTCCTTTCTCGCGATACTAAATTTATACATCTTTTGTTAAAAAAATGACCTTAAAAGTGGGAGATATTATATGTCGGTGCTTATTTCAATTGTAGCGACACAACATTTATATGTATCTTTTCCAATATTACCTTATAAGACTGAAATAGTTTGCATTGTAGCTGTTTTCCTTTCTCGCAATACCAAATTTATGTATCTTTTGTCAAAAATGAATCCAAAAGTGGGAGATAATATATGTTGGTGCTTATTCCAATTGTCGCGACACAACATTTATATGTATTTTTCCTAAAATGACCTTATATAAAACTTATTGCCTTATATAAAACTTCTTTGAAAGGATGTGATAAAGTAAAATATTTTAAAAATGAGTTATTGTATTCATTTGTAAAGATTTAGTATAAACCGCATAATGAAAACCTGACTTTTCAAACATATTTATGTAAAGATTTACAAAAAGTTATATCGCGACATGTAAAACTTCTTCGAAATGGTATGATAAAGTAAAATATTTTAAAAAGTGAATTATTTTGGTCATTTCTAAAATTTTAGTATAAACCTGACTTTTCAAACATATTCATGTTAAGATTTACAAAAAGCTATATCACAACTGGGACTAATATAACATATTATAAGATTAAATATTTTTTAAAAAACAACGGCAGTAGAATACCGAAGGAACAAAAAAAATGAGTTATTTTGGTCATTTGTAGAGATTAAGTATAAATCACATAATGAAAATCTGACTTTTTGTCATTTATAAAGATTTGGTTAATGGGGTATACGCGGGAAGTGCGACTTGCCATTTCCAGCGAGTTGAGGCAATAAAATCGTTGAAAAACAGACCTGAGACTGGAATACACGTTCTTATAATTCTACACGACTGTCGTTTTCATTTTTGTAGCGGGAATATATTATCTGACATGTTTTATAATTTAAATATAACTGCATTGGTATTTTTTAGCGTTAGCTTATCAAAAAGAACGCCACGTGGAAATAAATTTTTATAACCTCAGCTATCGCTTATAAAAAAATGCGATCTTACTAAATATATAAAAGATAATCTCGTTTTAAATAGTGATCCTCGCGACAGCTTTCAAGTGCACTTGAAGTTCGCTAGTGAACGCGAAAATACCTGTCATGGAATAGCTACCTATTCCAAAAAAATGAACTTCGCGACAACTAAGAGAACGCGAAGTGCACTTGAAAAGTGAACTTCAAGTTCACTTTAAGTGCACTTTTTGGAACGTTGCGTCTGCACCCATCTGTATTTGAATTATGTTCTCAAGAATAGAATTCAACAAGCTTTATGCCAAGTTAATGAAGCATTTCATTTCTCTTTACTGACAACATATATATCACTCGCATCAAAATTTAGTAGATCAGTAGGGTGGATGACATTAAAGTCGTCTTCAAAGTTATAAATCATTGGAGAGAAAAAAGGTCAAACTTGAATTTCGCTAAAAAAAAGTCAAACGTTCGCTCAAACAAGTGCTCGGGGCCATCTTAAACTCATTATGAGGTATGGGCAAAGCACATTGTTGATGGCCTGATAAAGATGAAGAACAACAACAACAATGTTGATTCATTGCTTTGTTCAACCATTTATTTGTAGAGACTTTGTTTCGTGTGCATTTTTTTCCAAGCCATTTCATTGTTTATTTTTAGCATGACTTATAACGGCAGAATCACATGCCAAATAGTACATCGTAACTTCAACAGTTTTTGGAAAAAACGCGAAAAACGGTTATATTGCCCAAAACGCCGTCAGCTGCAAGAGACCGGAAACAAAAACGAACTCGATCTGTGACCCATATACCAGATATTAGATCAGTACTTTTAATGGCTTAGAACGTCCTTAAAATGTAATTTCATCAACATTTTCTAATATAAAGGTTGAAAACTCCCTAACTCGAACTTGATATAAAACTCATTGTGGTAGACGAATACACCAAATACTCTACGGTTGATATATTTTGCGCTATTTGCGTTTAACAAGATAAGCGCGAATTTTAATACCAGCAAATTTATTTCTGCATAAGTGAATATAAATGACTATGATGATGTCTGCTAAAGATCCGGGAACATAAACCCCTGCAAATAAATCAAAAACATAAAACCGCGTACATTTCTTACCGCAAATTTATAGCACCATACAACAGTAGATAAATATGGAAAGCTTTGGAAATTAAGTAAGGGAAAACTTCTTTTCCAGGTTAATGGTAAATTTTACAACTCAATGCTTCAACTTCATAATTAATCAGAAATACGTTCAGGTTGCAAGGATACCTGCTTAATGGCTTAAATGGAAAAATCAATAGTAATCAGCAATCAGAAAGCAAATTTGATGACAATTTTGAAAAGGAGAGAAACGGTACAACTAATCATACGAAAGCTTCCGACAAAATACCAAATCATTACAATGTACTACATACATAAGCTGAAAAATCCTAGACGAAAATTGTGGGACGGACGGAAAAGGGTTTAACTTAAAGCTCCCGTCGCCTTACGGCGGGGGCATAAAACAGTAGTATGAAACAAAACGTACTTCATCTGTAGATTAAAGTGGTTCATATTAAATATCATGGGTTCGGAAAAACTGGCACAAGACTCGTGGATGTATTGACAAGGCTAAAATTCACATTTGGCTGCCGCTGATAAAGTCTAAAAAGGAAAAGAATTCCACAAAATAAGAGAGATAGGAAAAAAACAAATTTTTCCAGCAAAAAAAAATTATCAGTAAAACTCTGTTTTTCCTGCTATTTTACTGGAATTTGATAGAAATAATGATTTTAACGTAATTAAAAAATCAATTTGAAAGGTCTTCGAATAAATATGTAGGGATACAGTAGACGCGAATGTTAAGAATCATGACGCAATTCTCTTTGTGACTCGAATTTATAAATTCAATCATTTCACTGTCTTTCTAACTTTGGTTAGTGTTTTGTTGTTTGAGTAATGCATTTTTTGTCTTCGAACAAATTTAAAGAGAGATAAAGCAGTATATGATAATACTACAACGACTTGCAATGCTCTTTGCAACGTCATATCATTATCTAAATATCCTAAGTGCACTTAAATACAACACAAGATATATAGATATATACTCTTTCTTGCAATCCATTATAGTTTTTAGTTTTATTGTGTTGTCTTGTATAGCACATTTTTCATCTTTTAGTTTTGTCTTCGTTGCTATGTTTATGATACCCATTTGTTCTTGTAATTGTCCGACCACTTAATACACTCACATAAGGTTTTCAAACTTTTACCTTGGTACTGTTTAAGGATTAGAGAGGTAACATATACCATCGATTTCAATTGGTTTTGTCTAAGGGTAAGAAAATGACAATTATCAATCAGTCATTAAACAGATCTTTTAATACTATATTCTAGCTGGCTGTGTGGTGGATGCCATGCGTGGAGCAGATAATGCTTACCCTTTCGGAGCACCTGATGAGTGCTTTAGTTTTGTGACATTCTTGTTCTTTTTTGTTTGTTTGTTTTGTCTTTGTCATGCTGTCTCGGTTCGTGTTGCTGTGAATTGCCTGATTTTGGATTTTTGATTTTGGGGTTTCCCCTTTCCTCGTTCCTGTTTCGGTATTCGTTTGCCAATGTATCATTATTTTACATCCCTTTATAAAAGTTAAACAATTTTAAGTATAAAATACCGATTTTACCGTAAATTGGGTTCTGCATATGGCCGTTTTGACAATTGATGTCTCTTCAGTGCAGGTAGAATAAAAATATTTGGTACCCAAAAACCGGTTTAACCCAACCGCTAGCTGTTGCTAATTCCGGGTATACCGAATTGTGTATGTTTGTTTCTTGTCAATTTATTGTTTTTCTTGTGCAGTTCCCTGGTGGATTGTGGCATGTGATTATAATGTTCGGCTATCGTAAGTGTTTCCTTTAACTTTTCTTCACTGGTTGAATATGTAAAAGCCAATAAAAGACAAATTGTAATGCAACATTTATATAACGAAAGTTTTGATTGGTCAGAACTGACCGTCAATTCCACGATCTATACACCTGTGACAATGTAGGTTTCCTGTTTAGTCTGGTTCCTTGTATGGTTACAAATACACAAGTTAAAAATAGAACATGAAATCGATTAATGGTTTTTAATTGCATTACAATAGCAATAACAGTACATTATTTGAATACCCGAGGGCGTCAATCTTGATTTGACGGTCAAAATATCCGTTTACAGGCTCCGCTACGCGTCGCCTGTAAACTGCATTTTGACCGTCAAATCTACGATTGACGCCCTCGGGTATTCAAATAATGTACTGTTATTGCTTAATTACCAGTATGATCGAAATAGACTAAAATGGTAACTATTGGCATTTTTCAGATGGAAGCAGACGCAACGTTCGAAAAAGTGCACTTAAATTGGACTTGTGTACACTTTGTTCAATTCCTATTATCATAATGTAAATGTATAGTTTAAAACCTAAGGTTTAACTCCCTCCATCGTAGTTTTGACCTTAGCTATATTTGATATTACTGATTATTCGGATTTCGTTTGGTTTATGTATTTTAAACATTTTTTTGTTGAAATTATGGATTTTGGGTTCTAGTGCTGCTGATGAGGAAGATCCATACAGATCATTAAATCTATTGCAGTTGGAGTTAACATATGTGTTATGCTCTCGTGTTTTTTTAACTCCATATCTTTTCTTAAGATATTGAAGTTTACTTTTGAAGTGCACTTCGCTGCGTGAAGTTGATTATTTTGGAATAGGCAGCTATTCCATGACAGCTATTTTTGCGTTCAGTAGTGAAGTTAAAGTGCAAGCTGTCGCAAGAATCACCACTTAAAACGAAGTTTTCTAAGTTTGATATCGCATAGTTGATATTTCCACGAAGCTTCCAATTGGATAAGCAATTAAGTGTAATAAACAAACGTCTGTATTATGCCAATTCATTAAACTAAATTAAACATGATAAATGATATTTTTTACACGCCAGAATCGAATTTTAATCAGCGACCACATTAAAACACAATTTAGGGCTTTCCGGAATCTTTACATAAATATGCTTGAACATTCAGGTTTTTTTATTGTGTGGTTTAAACTAAATCTTTACAAATGACCAAAAATATTTATTACTTTATTATATCATTTCAAAGAAGTTTTATATGTTGCGAAGTGGCTCTCTATATACTTCAGATATGGTGTACTTGTTCGTGAGACAATTTCCCGTATGGATATACTATCATACTTTCAAATTTTGGTATTTATTTTTGTTGAAAATGAAATTCTGACCACCTGCTTAAAGTGCCAACATCTCACTATTTTGTAATGCCAAATTTTCTTACAATCGACTTGATGAGTGCCCTGCGTTTATCTATATGTTGTAATCATCGCCAACTAGCTTAAGGCACTAGTTTTTTTGTTGGGCAACGCATGACAGTGATTGTAAGAGCACTTTGCTAGTTTCCATAATGTTTGCTGACAATCCCGCACTCACGACCATAAAAGACATGGATGTAGGATTGTTCGATAATTGGCAAAGAATTCCGCTCAAACCGGTGCTAGGGGTTGTGTTGAACTTACTATTACATGTGAACAAATCTCATTGTTGAAGGCCTCATGGTGACTTTATGATGAAGAACAACAATAAAAGCGTTGTTCCTTTGCTTGACTTTACCATGTATTTGTAGAGACTTTGTCTCATGTGCATTTACTCCATATCCTTTCATTTACTAATTTCATGAATCTTTGAATAAATATGCTTGAAAAGTCAGCATTTTTATTGTAGTGTTTAAACTATATCTTTCCAAATGACCAAAATTATTCATCTTTAAAAAAAATATTTCACTTTAGAATATTCTTTCGAGGAATTTTTATGTGTTGCGATAGAAAATAGGTAAGGTTTGCAGTTAAAGTAAATCTTCACAAATAACCAAAATAATTAATTTTTGGAAATATTCAACTTTATCGTGTCCTTTTTAAGGAGTGGTATATGTTTGGAAAAAGCTGTTCATGAATCTTTGCATAAAATGCTTGAAAAATCAGGTTTTGAATTATGCAGTTTAAACTAAATCTTTACAAAAGGCTCAAAATAATTCGTTTTTCTTTAATATTTTACTTTATCTTATCCTTTTGAAGAAGTTTTATATGTCGCGATAGTAAGGAAGTCAGGTTTTCAGTCTGCTGTTAAAAGTAAATCTCTAAAAATGAACAAAATAATTAATTTCTGGAAATATTTTACTTTATCATATCCTTTTGAAGAAGTCTTATTTTATTTTTTTTCGAAGCACCTGACGTCACTCTCAGTTTCACTGAAGTTCACAACGTGAGTGCCTTTGTTTTGATTATTATGATTTCTGTGCTTGTATCTGACTAACATCATTGTTTTCTGTGTCAAACGTCTTTGTTTTCTGTGTCCTCGTTTTGGCTATGTCTTTGGACTTCGATTTTTGTAAATTCCATTACTTTGTTCCTTCGGTATTCTACTGTCGTTATTTCTATACATAAATATGAACTCGGATTTTGTTTGTTCATTTCTTTTTTTATTTATTTTTTTTTATTGCGTTCCCTCTCCTACATTCGATATGCGTTTTATACAATATATAGACTAAATTAAAAAGGTCTTTGCGCTGAATTTGTATTTTAAAGTGATTTCGTATAATTTATGTCACTTATACTGATGTCACTCTTGTTTAATGACATTTCACACTGTTGGTGCTTTAGTTTTTTGAGTTGTTTATGTAATGTTCGTGTGTTTTGTGGGCATGTGGTGTCTTTTGTCTTCCGTCTTTTGGTGTTCTTGCTTTTGCCTTGTCTCTGGACTTTGATTTGTGTAATCTTGTGCTTTGTTCCTTTGGTATTCTACTGCCGTTGTTTTATAGGCAAGAGACGCGTTTTTTAAAATAGATTTGAATATATGTAAAGAAACTACGACCTTTTATAAATACAAATCTGAACCGAAGCTTATATACTAGTCCAAAATCTAAAACTGCAAAAATTTTGAAGTGAACATGTTCCAACTAAGATCACGTTTTTTAAATCGACCAAATGCTTTAACTGATATAAAGTGCGCTTGAAAACGGTCACACGTCAGCTGTTGGCTGTCACGGAATCACTTTTAAGTGAACTTAAAGTGCACTTTATGAACGCTTTTCGAGTGCTCTTGGGTGGAATGTTGTGTCAGCACCCATCTGGTGTACACTGAAAAAATTATATTCTTACCGAGAAGAAAAACTTTCCCTAGAATTTACCGATCATTATTTATGAATATTTCACTGTCTTACAAACGATCGGTGGTAAGCGTTGTTGAGTTACATTATTGCAGTGGAAGGGAGGTTGATCCAGTTAAACCCAATATTTATTTTTTTTTTCTATCATTATTATTTTTTTTAATTTATTGTTTTTAGAAATGCATGTACAGAGTCAGGACAGTTGCAGTCGACAATTTCCCGATGTTTTTTCCACATGCTTTTTCCTTTTGCCTCTTGGACCTTGGCTCTTGACAATTCTGTATGGTATTTTTTTGTTGTCCCCATTTTCCATAACGGATTACTTTTACTGCTTGACTGTTGTAGTTTTCATTAAACTTAATTTATATAATATCAAAGTTACTATTGATATACTTGTCGCAGATGACAACTTAGGTTTCTTCAGTGCAAACATGAATTTAAAAATCGAAGGATGTGAAAAAATTTGGCGATGATAAATAAAATGGAATCCAAGCAATAAAACATAATCAGCTACAGATAGAACGAAGGTTTTAATGTTACACTCAATTAACATAAAGGTAGGTTTCATTTTTTATGCCCTACTCAGCTCATGTCTTTGTTTCTTTGTGCTTGTGATGTTGTCATTGTCATTTGATTATATGTTTTTTGGACTGACGGTTCGGTTCTCGATTTCTTTGTGGGGTGAAGTGAAATGACCACAATAAAGGTATGTCAGTACTGTACATTACTGAATTTATCTATCGGTTGTACATGCAGTTCAATATTAATAGATTGCAGTTATAGTGAACATATGTGTTATGGTCTCATGTTCACTTACTCAATATTCTTTCGTAAAATATTTAATACAGGAGTTTGTGTATGGTTTTGTAAAATAATTCCCCGTGTTGAGTTGTATGCTCATATTTTTCATATATATGGTATACTTGTACTTGAGATTGTATCTCCTGTGTACACTTTGTTTATAACTATTATCTAAATCAATGTAAATTTTAAAACCTAAGGCTTAAATCCCTTCATCGTCGTTTTGTCGATAGCTATATGATATTACTGATTATTCGGATTTCATAAGGGTTTATGAATATTTAATATTCTTTGAAATAGTGGATTTCTTATTTTTAGGTTTAAGTGCTGCTTACAAGGAATTGTTTCCGAAATGGTATTACAGCTCATTAAAATTAATTACAGTGATTGTTGTGGTTAACATATGTCGTATGTTTTCATGTTCATTTACACTGATAGTGGACTGTTAGTCCCGAAGGGTATTCACCAGCCCAGTAGCCAGTACTTCGGTGCTGACCCGAAAGCCGATTCTATTTGGAACCTTCAAATATCTAAATGTTTGTAAATTCCGTAAAACTTAGGAGTATCTCCCCCATGCAAAGCTCTGTCCTTAGCTGATTTTGGCTTTATATTTAGATCATTTTGGTTATTTGTTCTTTATCAGTTTTTAAACATCTTTGAGTTTATGGTCTTTCAAACGTTTAAATTTTATCTGCACTGAAGAGACATAGGTTGTCGAAATGCGCATATGCAGAATTTGAATTCACAGTAACCTCGGTATTGAGTTATTAGTTATTACACCCTATCTTTTCGTAAAATATTGTAAATACTTATATTAATTGCTTAGATTGCTTGGGAAATAATCATAGACCAGTAATGAAGAAAATAAGAGATACTTGAAAATATTTATATTACCATTATTGCAGATACTGGATTATATCTAAAAATGCTTATATTTAAAGTACAATGTATAAGTACGCATTTTTTTTT